>JBBBDQ010000323.1:2380000-2445000 GCA_037127315.1 Ascarosepion bandense | reverse complement strand
GCCTACTGCGGGATAATCTTCTGCACAGTCAATCATATCTTTTTCGAGACATGATCGCCCAAGCGTGTAACACGTATGGCACTTAACTGACTGACTGAATATAATAGTTGGAATCATGATTAAGGCTTCTACTGGTCATAAAGTTGGGGATCAGTTTTCTATTGTTACAAAGTAATAAACTGATCCCCCATTTATTCCTACTTAATATAATACATCTCTTCCCCCTCTTGCTATGAGTCAAAATAACAGAACAGATTTGGTTCTATATCCTTGGCTGGCAACCAGTCTACCGCAGAAAGCAATGGCAACCTACTGCGGGATAATCTTCTGCCCAGTCAGTCATATCTCTTTCGAGACATGATCGCCCAAGCGTGTATCACGTATGGCACTTAACTGACTGACATTAATGAGGCTATTGTCCTATTCTTTATTGCCATGTTTAAGACGTTTCGGCCGTTGTCTTCAGGTGCTAGGAATTCTTTATTTCGATTACTGTAGCATTCTCATTCCATGTGCGATGACACTTCTAGTAGCCATGTAGTTATCTCCCTTTACAGGGACACACGACTCTGTGGATATAGACGTTGGTTAGTTCCAGTGACTTGACCCAAAGAGTTGTGAGTTCAATACCAGACTACAGTAGTGGTGAACAAATAACTTAGAGAGTTAAGTTAAAGCTCTCAAACAATTAGTTAAAGCATCATTGGTAAAAACATCAGTGGGTTAAAGCATCAATCAATTTGTTAAACCATCATTGGCTAAATCAACGATTGGCTAGAACAGCATTAGGTAGAATATCAGTAAGTTAAAGTATAAATCAATTGGCTAAACCATCATTGGTTAAAGCGTCAATTGGTTAAAATATCAATTAATTGGTTAAATCATCATTAGTTAAAGAACGAATTTGTTAAAGTGTCATTTGTTAAAATATTCGTGTGCTAAGGCATCACTCAATTGACCAAAATTAAGTTAAACCTCTTAACCAATTGGTTAAAGCATCATTGGTTAAAATGTCGATTCTATAGCCTTGGTCGACAACCAGTCTACCGCAGAAAGCAATGGCAACTTACTGCGGGATAATCTTCTGCCCAGTCAGTCATGTCTCTTTGCAAGCGTGTATCACGTATGGCACTTAACTGACTGACATTAATTACGACTTAACAATCAACCCTCGTGAAAATGATTTTGGATAAGATTGAAAGTACTTTGAAAAATAAAAATAAAAATAATGAAAATTGCTACAAGCACCATAACAGGAGACTTATTCGTGACTATGAGAGGCTTAAAATAAAAAGAAATAAATCCAAAATATTTAATCAAAGCTGCTTATATATATATATATATATGTGTGTGTGTGCGTGTGTGTGTGTGTGTGTGTGTGTGTGTGTAAATATATATAAAGAGAATATATAAAGTGAATATATATATATATATATATGTATGTATATGTATATATATATATATATATATATATATATTCTCTACATGCAACGTGTGAGACCACGTGCGATACTCTGCCCTCGCCAGCCTCCAACCAGGAGAGATAACACAGTTTTTGTGGCTAGTGCGGTACTACCACCTCTGGTACTAGAAGCAGCTTTTACCACCAAACAGGTCGTTGTTTTTTGGGGGTTTTTTTGTTTTGTGTGTGTGTGTGTGTGTGTGTGTGTGTGTGTGTGTGTGTGTGTGTGTGTGTGTGTGTGTAGAAGTATTCGTCTCTCGCAATTTTTTTTTATATATTTGCAACGTTGTATATATATTTTAGTAATAGTATTTTTTATAAATATTGTAAAATTCTGTATTAAATGATACTATTAATTCATATAAGCAGTCTCAAGTCTTAAGAAAAGTCGTTAATGGATTTTCCGTTTCCTAAATATAAGTAGGATTTTTTTTTTTAATTGTAAAAATAATAAGAATTATATGTCAGAGATGCTTAGGTGGGTCATGGCCAAAAATAGTTGAGAACCACTGATCCAGGCTTTTACAGTTGCTAATTCATCAAGATTCAAAGACAAATCGAATAACCAATATATCGGTATATTAATTAAACTGATAGGCTCAAAATTTATACAAATGGCGTCATGCTTAATAAAATAATGGTAATTATAGAAATAATAAATGTTATAAATTCACAAACTATTTTTATTGGGGCGAATTAAAGTAAATATTGTCTTTAAAATTCCGGAATGACTAATCGGGAAAAATTGTAAGAAAATTAAGTGTTGAATAATTCTGCATACTATCATGAACAGGAGGAATCTTATTTGATGTCAAATATGGAAATCTGTCTGATAGTTAAATATTAAATAGAGTGAGTATAAAATTATTCAAGGAAGATAACCCACATGAAAGTAGCCTCCCCTTATAAAATTTTTAGCTATGACGATTGCACGAATCATGTTCATAAATAATTTTCAATATCAGATTGTGCATTCACTTTTATATATTCTGTCGGTTTTTATTATTTAATAAAAAAAATTTGCCTTCAATTTTAAATCACGATTTTTTTTTAATCGTAACACCCCGATCAAGGCGGTAACGCTACTGATGTGCAGGAGGCTACATAAGAGTAAACAGATTAGATAGGAAGAGAGTAAAGAGAAAGACGAAATAGTTAGAAAGGAGCAAGAGAAGGATGAGAATACAAGTGTGATGACAGTTGCAAAGGTGGAGAGAAAGGAAAGGATATACAGGTTGGTGTGGACAGAACTAAGGTTAAGTGGTTAAGAGATGAGTACTGACATCGCATTTAAATTCCTGTAGGTTGTAGCCGTCAGGAAAGCAAGAATATGGAAGCGAGTTCCATAGGCGGGAAGTGCGAGAAAAGAAGCCGCAGAAGTAGAATTGTCATCTGCATTTGGTTTATCTAACTGTGAATGGATGAGACCCAGTTGCTAGTCTGGTTGCACGAGTTAGTTGGTAATAATAATTTGCAGACTACACATGGTACGACACAAGTCCAGTGATGGCTGGGGCTTCAGCGTCCTTTAACTGAAAACTGAAGAAAAGACGTTTTCTTTTCATCAATTTGTTATCATGTTATCGAACTGAGATGTGTCGATTGTCTCCAATTATTACCGCCATTTAATCAGTCAGTCAAGTGCTATAAGTGATACACGCTTTGGCCGATCATGTCTCGAAAGAGACATGACTGACTGGGTAGAAGATTATCCTGCAGTAGGTTGATATAGCTTTCTGTGGTAGAAAGTACATTCTGTAGTTAATTACATGACTTCGTGAGAGTTACGGGAGACAAAAAGTGCGAGATGAAGTTCGATTTTTTTCAGGTCGTTAAGATCAATAAAGGTAAATTTATTCAATAACTAATTGCTGATTTGAGTTCAGCATATACATTTGCACAGAAATAATGCTATTTTGGATAAATTTGAATGGAGAAAAGCCTTCGGGACCTAAAACGAAAATTTACGTTTTTTTTTTGTTTTTTTTTTTGTTTTTTGTTGTTGTTTTTTTCGAATCAGTCCACACTTTCCAGTCTTGGTAGCGTTCAAAATCGTCTCCGAGTCCTTGTGAGTGACAAATTATTTCCCCTCCTCCAACCTGTCTCTCACAGACGGGATGTGTCGAGCCTCTCGCTTTTCTATCGCTAACTCCATAGAAAGTGCTCGGACGATCTACATTTCTAGTGGTGATAAGCATATGAAAAGAAGTTACAAACTTGTATGCTTACGAAAATTAAGGTTGAATGTCTTTCAACACAAATCTACGACGTGGCGTGCTTTGTTTTGGGAACAGATCGAATGATGCAAAAGTTATTTAATCTGTTAATAAATGTTCCTTTGATATTATGTGGTGAATGTTAATTGAAATTGAAGTAAATGAAGTGTAATAGAATTGAAAAGTAAATTTCTCTGTCAAGAGTGGTCCCCGAGCCTTGTTTGAGGAACCTTACTGTGAAAACGTGCGTTGTGGTGCAATGGATATCGACACGGAACGAAGAATCGGGAAGCCGAGTTCGAATTCCTGATGAATTCCTTGCCTTTAGTTGCGCACAAATACCCTTGGAAAAGGTATTAGGCCGTCTCTTCCCTCTAGTTATGGGTTAAATAATAGAACAGATTGTGTTTTATAGCCTTGGTCAGCAACCAGTCTACCGCAGAAGGCAAAGGCAAACTCCTGCGGGATAATCTTCTGTTTAGTCAGTCATGTCTCTTTCGAGATATGATCGCCCAAAGTGTGTATCACGTATGGCACTTAGCTGACTGTAAAAATATATAAAAGATTTAACGTTTGCTTTCGCCACCACACCCAGTTTTATCATAGGATTTAAACTCCCCATGTCAAAATTTATTTTGTGGTGACGTGCTTATGGATGAAATTTCAGAAATTAATTTGATTTTTAAAAATAAATGAAGAACTCAGCCTTCTTAATGATTAGGAATTTGTATCTTTTCTTTGAATTCACTTCCAAATAAAGTAAAGTTACTTACGGCAAATATTAGTTCACCCCAAAGAATTATAATGTTTAAATCAAAGTTTGATTTTTATTAAATTTTTGACACTCCTTTAAAATAATAAACTTCAAATCAGTTTGTTTTTATATTAAATATTGGCGCACTTTTGAAATTATAAATTTTAAATCAAAGTTTGAATTTTTATTAAATTTCTTGGCAATCATTTGAAATTATAGATTTGAAATGAAATTTATTTAGCTTACCTCGTAACAACTCCAACAATCAGAATGAAAATTTACCAAATCAATCTTAGCATAACTTACTATCAGAAAGTTATTCATTATTCGTGAGTCCGGATGACATTCGAAGTACTTACAAGGAATTTTTTACAATTTTAAAAAAAAAAATGTTTTTGGCTTGCTTATCGGAACAAACGAAAATATCGAATCTGAGTTGCTCACATTTGGGGCGATCATAAAGGTCGACCCGACCGAAGTACCATAGAAGCTTCTCGTTCTGGAAGAATTTGGTGTGAATTTTAGCCATTACTAGCAGTATAGCCCGACGTTGCTCGGGTATAATGAAAGCTTTAAAACTAATCCATGGTCTTGGAGCTCAGACTCAGCCTAAAGAATATTTGTGTGAAGTTTGGTGAGAATCGGATAAAAATTGTGGATTTGTATAAAGGACATACAGACAGACAGATAAACAGACACACACACAAACATTTTGCCTTATATATATATATATATATATATATTACCGATTTTCTGCACAATTGTAAGAACTGCAGCCTTGAAACTTCTGAATATCGTTTATGTCTTTGTCTATGAGTGTATCAAATTTGATTAAAATCGGACCGCTCCTTCTATAACCCGATTTTTCGATTATCTATATTTATTGGGGGTACCTCGACACAAAACCTAGCTAAGAACACTCGCAGACGCTTATAGTACAGCTGTGTAAATTTTCAAGAAAATCGGTTCAGCCGTTTCGCAGTCTTTAGGTAACGGACACACACACACACAAACACACACAGAGACAAAGTTCCATTTATAAATAAGTTTAGATAAATCTTCTGTCTTCGATTTCGCTCCAAGGAAGACTATAAAGACACTGAGATACAAGTGTTCACTGGGTGTGAAATAGTTAGCAACAGAAACATTGCTGAGGAACTGGAATAGAAAACAGTAATCAGGAGAATAGCAGATAAACGACTGACGTCTAATTTAAATTTATACAAATTAAAGTTGGCTTGACAGCATAAAGCCGGAAGGGAAGTGCTAGAAACTGTTTGTTTATAAATCTGCCTTATTTATCAGTCTATTTCTGTCTATGTATATGGCGATTTTCCAAGCATGGCTTAGATGTAGCACAAAGACAAAAATATAGCGTCCCCAGTGAGGATCGATTTGCTAACCATTATACCAAGTCGAATTGCTCCTCTGCCTCTCTATATATATGACTCTGTTCATCTTTTAGTTTGTTACATCTCACTGTCTCATTCTGTTCATCCAACTTCGACTGTTTCGATCGATCTATCTATCTATCTATCTATCTATCTGTCTGTCTGTCTATCTATCTATCTATCTATCTATCTATCTATCTCAGCCTGTCCATATCTATCTATCTATCTATCTATCTATCTATCTATCTATCTATCTATCTCAATATATTCGTATCTATCTATCTATCTATCTGTCTATCTATCTATCTATCTATCTATCTATCTATCTATCTATCTATCTATGTTATCCTCCTTCTGTATATATTGTGTAATATTTGTACCTAGTATGTTTTGGATAATAATTAAGAGATACAAATATTAACCTGTTAAAACAAACTTTATTTAACTTCGTCTACATTCTTGTGTGTGTCCCTCGTGGCTGGCTAAAAATGTCCGCTGGCGGAAGTAGCACGTGTGGCTGGTGTGAAATCTTTTGAGGAACTAAAAAACTGAACTGCTACTACTAGTTGTTGGTCAGTAGGGATGGGCCATAGAGAGAGAAAGAGAGAGAGTGAGAGATGAAGCGATTTCTGGGATAGTAGTTCGTGACCTATGTGGAAGCACCTGGAGAAGAGGAGGGAGAAGAAGACAATGTTAATATGTTTAGGTAGTATTATTTCTGACCTCTAGTAAGGGGGTACTACAATTGTATACATTTCAGTTTATTCCTGCTTCATTCTGTGAACTATCTACGTGTTTTCCCGGTTTGCTTATCTATCTATCTATCTATCTATCTATCTATCTATCTATCTATCTATCTATCTATCTATCTATCTATGTGATCAATCTGTATACACAGAGAAAAGATGTTATCTAGAGGTGTCATGACACGTAAAACTAGAACAATCTACCCGGTGAATGGAATAACTGTTTCAGTTCAAAATTTCAATCACCTCATTAATACCGGAGAGTACAACGGTCGAAACGTCGTGAATATCGTAATAAAGATGAGGAAAACAGTCTGAACAATGTAAATAGTGCAAATAATTACAATAGATCTCAGAAATATAGACAGATGAGGAAGTTGTCCCTTAAAGAGAACAATTTTAGATAAAAAATAATTATCTCCCCCTGACGTTCAAAGCCAAAATGCTGACACGAAAATTGTTTTTCGTTATATTTCCAAGTCGGCTTCCTTAAGATCTATTTTTTAGTCATAGCATGTGACTTAGTGATTATTTCCAACTTCGGTGCATTAACGAACAATGTTGGTTGGTTGGTTGTTTTGTTTTTATGGCATATCAACCTCGGCGGGTCATTTATTGCCAACTAAATTTTATTTATTTTATTGCTAGCAATACCTTTTTCTTTCAACAATTTATTGTTGTTTTTTATTTATAAGTTTTGTGTCTAGTAATACCTTTTTCTTTTCGAGTATCAAGATTCATTGGGATTTGTTTTTAAGGGCAATGTTCCCAAGTCCTACCCTTGTTATTTAACCCATAACTGGAGAGAAGGGACGGATTAATGCCTTTCCCAAGGGTACCAGTGCTTAAATGAATGCAGGGTATTCAACTGGAATTTGAACTCGGCTCACCGATTTCTCTTTCCGAGCCGATATCCACTGCACCATAACGCACATCCGTCACTAAACGCTTACAGCACCTGGTATTCCAGCCAAGCAGTCACCAGGTTCAACGTTGCTTAACTTCGGTCATCGAGCGAGAACTAGTGTATTCAATGTGATATGGCCGTAAGCACGCACATCCGTCACTATACGCATACAACACCTGGTATTCCCAAGCTGTCACCCATCTAATTAATGACCAGACTCAACGTTGCTTAACTTCAGTGATCGCGCGAGAACCGGTGTATTCAACGTGATATGGCCGTAAACCTAACGAACGATGTAATCGACTCACTGTTTACCTCTGATTACTTTAGGGTTGAAATTAAGCCAACAACGTTCGAAAGTAATCGGATCATAATACACAAACTTATTACAGCAAATTCGCTTACAGGACTTCACCCGGGATCAAACCACTTGTTCGACACCCGCCATGAGAAACCCAACTAATACATTAACAGATTTTCTTCGTCTCTTCTATTTAACAGAACATATGTTTAAACAAAAGATTACTGCTTATATGTATATGCAGTATGTTTCTGCGTACAAGGCGACCTTTAGATATAACAAAGTAAAAAAATATAGCAAATTTTCACGAATTTATTCTCTACCTATAGTATAAGACGACTGCGTATTGATTATATAAAGATGATGTTATTTGACATCTTCTTACTCACTGTATCCTTAAAAATTCAAAATAAATAAAATAACAAAACCAATTCTATACCATGTTTTCCTAGACTTCTTCTTCTTCTGTGTGCCCTGTCCCAGGACGTAGGCGATCATGGTTCTCCACGTCTCCCTATCCCTTGTGGCTCTTATTATGTTTTCTCCTGTTACTCCACGCAACCCTCGCCCCGTCATCCACCTGATCAGGCCCTTCAGATATGTTATCCACTGCCTTCCTCTGTCTCTTTTTCATTCTATCTGGCCTGTCAGTATCAGGTTCCCCAAGCCCTCCTTCCATTGCATGTCCCAGGAACTCCAATTGTCTCTTCCTGATGTTCACTATTAGTTTTCTTTTCAATGCCATTCTTTCCAAAACCTAATCATTGCTCACATGTTCGTTCCATGATATTCGCAGCATCCTTCTGTAAAACCACATTTCCGCTGTTTCAAGTTTTGCCCTCATTTCGATGATATTGCCCAGCATTCACTTCCGTATTGAAGAACTGACATCACATAGCAATCTAGCACTCTCTTCTTTGCTTCTGGTGAAATTTTCTTGTGTGTTAGTACTTTACTTAGCTTCTGGAATGTGTCCTTCGCCATGCCAATACGCCTTCGGATCTCTGTGTCGCACTTTCCATCTCCTGTTAGAACACTTCCTAGGTATTTAAAATTTTGTACTTGCTTGATTCTGGTATCCCCCTGTATTTGGCATTTTGGGTTGAATCTTTTGCTGATGACCATGTATTCAGGTTTCTTAAAGTTTATTTGTAGTCCTTTTTTGTCACTCTCCACCGATGCCTTCTGTAGGAGGTCTTGTTTATATTTTATCAGGTGATTTCTTATGAATACTGATTTTCTTCCTTTTCTCTTCCTATCTCTAAGCAGTACAAACAGCCTGGTTTACTAATGCCCATTTACTTATACTTCATCGACAATAAGAAAATACCGCTAATAACAGTACGATAATGTTCGATAATAGTACATCCCATTTCTGTGAACGCAATCGCATTTTCTCAGCTGAGTTTGCATGGATAAAAGTTGATTTCATTGATATGGAATTATTATTCGAATAGGTAATTCATAATGAAATTATGCCAGTAATATAAGGTAGAAATATTTCTATTATTAATTTAGTTGATATAAGGACATTTTTTCTGTACGTTATTGCATATTACACTTAGGTCGACGTTAGCTTACCGACAAACGTCACTCAGAATTTAATACTTCTTTTTTTAGAATTGTAGTATGAGACTACTCACAATGTTTAAGGATGAGTTTTGGGATTTAAAGGTCGTCTAACACGCAGAAATATACAGTATATATATTTATATATAAATAGAAAGAAAGAAAGAAAAAAAGAAAGAAAGTGATTGATTTATTTAATTTTATTTGTTTCTTTTTTTAGTCATTTCACTCCAAGCAAGGCATTCTACTGCCACAGGAGGATACATAGGGTAAAGTGATGAGAACGAGGGGTTAGTTTTAGGAAATGTCAGGAGGGAGGGAGTTATAGACGCATGAGAATACCGAGAATGGGGGTGGAGTAGATGGAAAAAAGAGCTTGAGAGAACGTATGCGAGTTCGTGAGATAGGAGATGTCTATTGACCGTACATTTAAATTTCTGGAGATTGTAGCTGTCGGGGAAGCAAGTATATGGAAGGGAATTCCACAGGCGGGAAGTGCGTGAAAGGAAGCTTTTTCAGGTACGAAAGTAAATAGAACAGTGTTCCACATGTGGAAAGTGCGAAGAAAGAAACGGTAAAATGGCAATCTAGTAGCATGCTTAAATTCATGTCGTCATGGCACCTGGGTAAAAGCTTTTCAGAGAAGTTGTTATGAAAATATCTGTAGAAAATACAGAAAGACGTCACGGCGGTGAGAAACTAACTGAAGCCGAGATGCCAAGTCAGGACCGATTACATTGCAGATCCTTTTTTGGATTTTAGCTTACGACATATCACGTTGAATACACCAGTTCTCGTTCGATCACCGAAGTTAAGCAACGTTGAGCCTGGTTAGTACCTAGTTGGGTGACCGCTTGGAAATACCAGGCTCTGTAAGCGTTCAGTGACAGATGTCCGTTGTGGTGCAGTGGATATCGGCTTAGAAAAAGAAATCGGTGAGCCGAGTTTGAATTCCAGTTGAGTACCCTCCATTCACTTAAGCACTAGTACCTTTAGGAAAGGTATTAATCCGTCACTTCCCTCTAGTTATGGGTTAAATAACAGGATGGGGCCTAGAGGCAACCCATCTAGTGTTGGTGTCATAATAAAAACACCCTTGGTAGAACTGGCGAATCATCAAGTATTCAGCTATTTGACAAGATATTAATTTCGATACAAACTGCGCCAGGGTTTCAAATGCACAGGGAATACTGGAGGGGTGTAGTGAGTTCTATCTCGGCCAGTGTCCGCAAGACGACGACGACGTTTTGGATTTTATCAAGATCATCGAAATGAAAAGCATGAGCCCCCGACCAGATATGATATCACTATTCAATGCAGTGGAATGACAGATTTACAGATGTGCAAGATAGAATCTGACGAGAACTTTCAACGTACAGATTGAGACTCGTTTCGTGATTTCCTTCATGGCGTCCATTGAAAAGAAGTTTTCAGTCTCCCCGTTCAAAAATGCGCCTCTGGGGTCTCCTCCTGGGTAAAAGGCGGCATCGATAGTTTCATTTCAGCAATGAAATTTTAAGTTAATTTCTCGTTCATCTCCTTGGTTCTCATCTGCATTCCCGGCAGGAATCACTTCTTCCAGTTATAACGGAGCGACACGTCTGATTGCAATAGGCGTTACTTTGTCTCTGCTTTTAATGAACGCAAGCATGTGATACTATAAGCAAAGTTATTGTTTGCTGGTATAAGAAAACAACGTATAGGATCTTGCAAATTAGGTTCTAAGGATTATTGTCAGCTCTGCAAGCGTGTGCTGCACAACAGCAAATCCTCAATCCCTTCATTATTTGTCAATTGGAACTCATCACATCGACAGCAGACAAGGTTGAATGCTTTGCTCGCAAATTATCTTCTAACTCAACATTTGGCTCCTCAGAAGTACTGACACCCTATTTCCCACCTAAAACAGAGATTCTATCAATTGTTATGTGCATAACCCTGTCTCTGGTCTCTGACATAATTTCTAAATTAGACCCCAACAAGGCAAGCGGATGTGATAGAATCCCAGCGGTAGTCCTAAAGAAATGGTTCCAGTCTTTACCAAACTCTGCGACTATTGCCTCTTTATTTTCTGCTTCCCAGCTTGTTGAATGTCCTTATCTGTAGTTTAAGATCTCTGACTAACCCTCTGACCCCTCTAGCTATTAACCTTTTACTACTTTTACTTGAACGAATTTAAGTCACTGGTGCCTCTGCAACAGGTGTTTACTCGTGCAACCAGACTGGCAACTGGGTCTCACCCATTCACAGTTAGATCAACCAAATGCAGACGACAATTCTACTCCATCAGCTTCTTTTCTCGCACTTCCCGCCTGTGGAACTCGCTTCCATATTCTTGCTTTCCTGACGGCTACAGCTTTCAGGAATTTAAATGCAATGCCAATACTCACCTCATAACCACTTGACTCTAGTTCTGTCCACACCACCCCGTATATCCTTTCTTTTCTCTCCACCTTTGCAACTGTCATCACACCTGTATTCCCATCCTTCTCTTGCTCCTTTCTAACTGGTTCGTCTTTCTCTTCACTCTATTTTACTTAATCTTTTTACTCTTATGTAGCCCCCTGCACATCAGTGGCGTTACCGCCTTCCTCGGGGTGATACGATTAAAAAGAAATCAGTAAGATAGTCTGTTAGTAGAAGCTTCTTGCCTAGTGACAGATCGGAAAAAGATGTTTACAGACCGCGTGATCAGAGTTACGAAGAGCGCAGAGCTGCATAGCATGTTGGAGAAAAATAAGTTGATGGACTTAAGTGCTTTTTTGTTGGACTAGTTTATTTTTTATTTGCTTATAGTCATGGGGAGTTGTTTTAGGAATTAAAAGCCTATGATGGTAGTAGCAGTCAGACGTCAAATTTAGCAGATACGGGAATGAAACTGACGCAGACTGCAGCTTAGTGTGTCCACAGGGTTGCTCACCAGAGATGCTCGCAGGGACACCCATCCATGCCGTGACATGGCACTGCAAGAAAGTCGATACTATTCGACTGCTGATCAGAGCAGCCTCTCTAGACACTACGCAAGTGTTCAGGCTGTTGATTACTAGTCAAGAGGCAGTAACCAGAGAACTAACAACCCGTTACTCTCAGAATGAAGAGACGTTACCACTATCCACACATATCACAAAAAAACACATGACAGCACCTGAGGAGAGGAAAAATAGGACCCTTTAACTAAAAAGGAAACAAGGGATGAGCCTCTACTCCTGATCAAGAGAAGGACCGGGCGATAAGAGAGCCGTCTACTCCTATTAAAATGTTACTAGGTATTAACTTAGTAAAAATCATGATATACATTACAGATTAGTAAAGATCATGATATACATTACAGATTAGTAAAAATCATGATATACATTACATATTAGTAAAAATCATGATATACATTACAGATTAGTAAAAATCATGATATACATTACATATTAGTAAAAATCATGATATACATTACAGATTAGTAAAAATCATGATATACATTACAAATTCAATAAATGAAAACGAACTGGCAGAGCCATACCCCTGAAAAACCCCATCGTTTTTACTACCAGTTACGTTAATTTCTTCAAATTTTCGATCCGAATATTTGGATTTTTGAATCGGATACAATCAGAATTTGTTTACCATGTTATGTTTAACTAACATTCTGAAACATTAGGCGGGGATAAGAGAGACACGGGTCAGTCCCAAGAAGCAAGCATAAGTGGCCAGCTAGTATAGTAAAATAAAGAAGAAATGAAAAAAAAAAAACAAAGAAAGAAAACATAATATGAAAAATAAACGATCTCAACCGAGAAAGTTTTAAGAAAATTTAAGAACTCACTTATCACGGAGAACATCGATTAGAAAATAAATTAAATAAAATAAAGTAAATTAACAGAAAAAAGAAGGAAAATTAGGAGGAAGATCATATAGAGTAGGTACTTCTGGGAGGAGACAAAGAAAGAAAGAAAAATTAACTTGAAATACCAGTTCAGAAAAGAATTAAAACAAACTGAAAAAATTGTTCCCAATTTTATGTTTAATACCAATACATGTGCACATTCAGTCAGTTAAGTGCCATGTGTGAAACACGCTTGGGCGATCATGTCTCGAAAGAGACATGACTGACTGGGCAAATTATCCCGCAGTAGGTTGACATTGCTTTCTGCGGTAGACTGGTTGCCAGCCAAGGCTATAGAACCCAATCTGTCCTGTTATTTAACCCATAACTGGAAGGAAGAGACGGATTAATATCTTTCCCAAGGGTATTTGCGCGTAAGTGAATGCAATGAATTCAACTGAAATTTGAACTCGGCTCTCCGATTTCTCGTTCCGAGCCGAGATCCACTGCACCAAAACACACATCCAAATTTTATGTTTAATACCAATACATGCGCACATTAATTGTATTATATGCATCCAAGATGCCTTCTTCTGTGTTGAATGATATGTTTTCTAATGCAGGCTGTTTGTTTTGTATAATAATAGCTTCTAGGGTTTCTTTATATTGGGTACTTGAATGTATTTTGATTTTTATCATCTCTATTATTATAAAGACCGCTGTGTGTATATATATATATATCTGTGTGTGTGCGTGTGTGTGTGTGTGTGTGTGTGTGTGTGTGTGTGTGTGTGCATGTCGTGCTCATGAAGGCAATAACGAAACAGCGTCGGCTTCGTTTATTCTCTTTACTACCAGTTATTAAACTTTACTACTCGCTATGAAAGCTCTTTCTGCGTTTTTGTCGGTTTTTATATCAGTGTGTGTGTGTGTGTGTGTGTGTGTGTGTGTGTGTGTGTGTGTTAGTGTGTGTGTTACCGTGTGTGTTAGGGAAATCTATAACAAAGTGGTAAAATGTTGCCGCGTAATGCTTTCGGTACGCGCAGACTGAAATAGATAGATAGATAGATAGATAGATAGATAGATAGATAGATAGATAGGAATAGACTAGGGTAGAAAGATAAAGCCAATACTTATACTTACGAAGCTACATTTGTGTTATGCAAAAAAAACCTGAATTTCCTCCACTGACAAATTTTAATTGTAACCAAATTTCTTCTTTTCGCATATTTAAAAACGTATTCTTTAATTCCATTCCCTACCTTCCCTCTCGCCACCCCCCCACCATTCCGCCCCACCTCGCCCAACCCGGCTCTCTTTTTAAACCCGCATTCGGTCATCTCCATTAGGACATACAATAACAGAAAGACTGGTGCAAAGAATGTCTATTAAGACATATGTGTGTATGTGTGAATTGCAAATATGTCATCAACGTACAAATTACAAATCCAAGACTATAATTAATGCCACTAGCAATGACAAAAGAGTGGGGACGGAGTCGCCGATGGTGGGGAGGGGGTTGACAGAATTAAAAATGCCGAATTGTGAACGAAATGCGAAAAAATCGCTTTTGATTTGTGAATAATTATAAATACCGTATTGGCAACAAAAGCTGTTTTTTTGCTGCATCGCTCACGTTTGCTTTGTGCGAATTTAGATTCTTAAACAAAGCAAATTGATGATGTTAAAACACAATGCCTCCCAAAACAACACGCACCATCAAGGATTAATTCACAAGAAGAAAAATGTATAAATTAAATGTTTGATTGATCGGGATGTTGTATTTTGAAAATGTCTACATTCCAAAAGGATGTGCGTTGTCGTACAGTGGATATCGACTCGGAACGAGAAACTGGGGAGCCGAGTTCGAATTCCAATTGAATCCATTGCATTCACTTACGCACAAATACCCTTGGGAAAAGTATTAATCCGTCTCTTCCCTCCAGTTATGGGTTAAATAGCAGGACAGATTGGGTTCTATAGCCTTGGTCGGCAACCAGTCTACCACAGAAAGCAGTGTTAACACTACTGCGGGATAATCTTCTGCCCAGTCAGTCATGTCTCTTTCGAGACATGATCGCCCAAGCGTGTTTCACGTATGGCATTTAACTGAAAGACTAAATATAATAGTTGGAAACATAATTAAAACGTCTACTGGGCATAAAGTGGGGATCGGTTTTCTATTGTTATGAAGTAAAAAAAATGATCCCCCACTAATTACTATTTAATAATATAATACATCACTTCCCCCATCTAGCTATGAGTCAAATAACAGGACAGATTGGGTTCTATAGCCTTGGTCGACAACCAGTCTACCGCAGAAAGCAATGGCAACCTACTGCGGGATAATCTTCTGCCCAGTCAGTCATGTCTCTTTCAAGACATGATCGCCCAAGCGGGTTTCACGTATGGCACTTAACTGACTGACTACATTCCAATCTAGTTGTGTCGCATCTACTCCGAAAATAACATCGATTTTATTTTATAAATCAACATCATTAAACCAGGCAGGTCATCACCAGAAATCGAGTGATACTAAGCCAATAGAAAACTCTTCAATATTCTAGATTTTTAATTGTTATTTGAATATCGCAGCACTTCATTAAGATGCCGAGTGGTATAGCGTTTATGGTCACCGAAAAGGCAATCGGCCTAACAAGTTCAAATTTTGGCTGCTACGTCTAGAGATAATTCCACAAAGACACAAGCGATTAATAACAGTGATAGAAATTAAGAAAGTGTTGTTAAAGAGAAAGAGCAATTCGAAAAATAAAAAAAAAAGATGTAAGGTTGCATTTTAATTTTTGAAGATTATAGTTGACATGAAAGTAAGAAGCTGGAAAAGAGTTTTTTAGTGCGAAGGATAAAACTATGAGGTTAAACCTTAAGGTTACACTTTGTAATTTCAACACTAAAATGATGAGACCTAGCTGCCAATCTAGTCTTCATCTTCTTCTTTATGTGCCGTGTCCCTCCAGGATGGAGATGATCATAGACTTCCACTTACCCCTATCCCTTGTGGCTTTTAATATTTCTCCTCTTGATATCTCTCCCAAATCACGCTCCTCCATCCACTTGCTCAAGTCCATCAAGTATGTCTCGCTCTGCTTTCCCCTGTCTATCTAGTTCCTTCTATCCGTCCTGTGAGTATTAGATTCCCCGAGCCTCCATTCCTCATTATGTGTTTCAGAAACTTAAACTGTCTTTACCTGAAGTCAAATATCAGTTCCCTTTTCATTTCCAGACTCTCCAAAACCTCATTATTGCCCACATGTTCGGTCCATGGTATCCTCAGTATCCTTCTGTAGAACCACATTTCAATTGCTTCGAGTCGCTCCTTCATTCTTGAGAAGAGTGTCCAGCATTCGCTGTCTTAAAGGAGAACAGATCTAAACTTATTTATAAATGGAACTTTGTCTGTGTGTGTGTGTGTGTGTGTGTGTGTGTGTGTGTGTGTGTCCGTTACCTATAGACTCCGAAACGGCTGAACCGATTTTCTCGAAAATTTACACAGTTGTACTATACGCGTCTGAGAGTGTTCTTAGCTAGGTTTTGTGTCGAGGTACCCCCGATAAATATCGAAAATCGATAATCGAAAAAATCGGGTTATAGAAGGAGTGGTCCGATTTTAATCAAATTTGATACACTCACAGACAAAGACATCAGAAACGATATTCAAAAGTTTCAAGGTTGCAGTTCTTACAATAGTGAAGAAAATCGATAACATATATATATATATATACATATAAGGAAAGATGTTTGTGTGTGTGTCTGTTTATCTGCTTGTATGTCTATATTTTTTTCAGCCCTTTTATTTTAGTCTTTGCTTCGGGTTTGGCTCTAAATAGCTATAATTGTAGTTCTTAGTCTCAGCCATGATACTATTTACTCAGAGGACTTATTTAGCTTTCAAAATTCATTTTACGACTAAAAATACTTATTTGATATCGATACCAGGAAATCAAAATTTGACTTACAATCCATTCATTTTTCTTTTAGTCTAGGGTTTCGCTTTAACTGGAAACAACTATTGCTTTTTAGTCTTTCGTGTCAACGTCCAAAGTGTCTGAGCTCCAGGACTATGGATTAGTTTTAAAGCTTTCATTACACCCGAGCAACGCCGGGCTATACTGCTAGTATCATATAATAGATTAGTACTCTTTTCTTTGTTTCCAATGAAATCCTACTGTCTCACAATATTTTACTCAGCCTTTACAATGCATTTTTCGCCATGTCAAATCCCCGTCGGATCTTATTTCCTACTTTCCGTCCTCTGTTAGAACGTTTCTCAGGTATAAATTTGGCTTTCCTAGAAAACAGAATCAGAATACTGATTAATTTTTGGTTGAGGCTACTGATGTTAAGTCCATGTTAACTTTCTTAAGCAAGGCATTAATTTACATTTCTCTCTTCTTCTCCTTCTTCTATGTGCCTTGTCCCTTCAGGACGTAGGCGATCATGGCCTTCCACGTTTCCCTATCCCTGGTGGCTCTGAGCACGCCTGCTCCTGTTACACCATGCAATCCTCGTTCTGCCATCCACCTGATTAGGTTCTTCAAATATGTTATCCGTTGCTTTCCCCTGTCTCTTTCCTCCTCTATCTGGCCTATTAGTATCAGATTCTCCAGGCCCTCCTTCCTCATTGCGTGTCCCAGGAACTTCAGCTGTCTCTTCCTGATGCTCACTATTAATTTTCTTTTTGTTTCCATCATTTCCAACACCTCATCATTGCTCATATGCTCGACCCATGATATTCGCAGCATCCTTCTGTAGAACCATATTTTAGTTGTTTCAAGTTTTTCCTTCATCTTTGATGGTATTGTCCAGTATTCACTGCTATATTAAAGGACGGACAACACGTAGCAATCCAGTACTCTCTTCCTAGTTTCTAGCGAAATCGTCCTGTTTCTCAATAGCAGGACACTAAGTACCCTTTTGCCCTGAAAGCCAGTCGAGTTAGGTAACGATTATTCTGACAGGAAAGAAAAAGAATATTATTTTGGTAGTTGCCATAGCTGGTCTTAAGCATGTATCGATGGCTTTACCGTTAACACGATAAAAAATGAAAAGTGACAAAACAACAAATGGAGATATTACGTTTATGCGGATTAGGGCAACGGCAGATTCTCGCTTCAAAGAGGTTCGAGGATCTGTGATTCAAAGTGGCTCTTGTGTGACACGGCATTTTGGGCAAGAATTTATCTCGATTTTGACCAACGCAGAGATTGTTCATTTGGGGAGTTATTGTTTCTTTATATGTTACGAGATGCTGACCCAGCACATAATCTTCTTCCTTTTTTTTTATTTGGGCTTCTTTCTCTTTCTTTTTTTTATTTGGGCTTCTTTCTCTTTCTTTTTTTTATTTGGGCTTCTTTCTCTTTCTTTTTTTTATTTGGGCTTCTTTCTCTTTCTTTTTTTTATTTGGGCTTCTTTCTCTTTCTTTTTTTTATTTGGGCTTCTTTCTCTTTCTTTCTATCCTTCCAGTCAGTATAAAATTTACCAGGCCTTCCTTCCTCATTACTTTTTCTAAACAGTCACTTTACTTAAAAAGCTTGTTTCAAGTATATATATATATATATATATATATATATATAAGCGTTTCACCCCGAGCAAGGCATGTCACTGCCACTACTGTGCAGGGGGCTACGTAGAGTGGAGAAAGGCTGGTTAAATATAGGAAATAACAGAGGGTGGGTGATAGGCGGGTGAGGATACCGAGAATGAGGGTTGGGTAGATGAGAGTGTTGTGAGAATAGTTGGGAGTTAGTGTGATAGGAGGTGTCTATTGACCCTACATTTAAACACCTGGAGATTGTAACTGTCGGGAAAGCAGACTTGTGGAAGGGAGTTCCACAGGCGGGAAACGCGAGAAAAGAAGCTGTTGGAGTAGAATTTACGGTTACATCTTATTTGTTTAACTGTAAAAGGGTGGGACCTAGTTGCTAATCTAGTATCTCGTGTAAATTCGTGCTTAGGCGGCACCAGTGATCTAAGCTCATCGGAGCAGAAGCCATGAAAGTACTTGTAGAAGAGGCACAGGGAAGCTACATCACGCCGGTGTGAGAGCGGCTGCAGCCGGTCTGCCAAGTCAGTATCAACCACGTTACAGATCCTCCTTTGTATTTTGTCAAGAAGCCCAAGGAGAGCAGCAGGGGCACCCGACCAGATATGGCAGCAATATTCAATACACGGGCGGATGGTAGATTTGTATATGTGCAGAATAGTTTCAGGTGGGAAAAATTTCCGGGCCCTGCACAGGGAGCCCACTTTCATAGCAGCAGATTTGGCAATGGATTCAATATAGTCATTCCATTTGAGGTCCGCCGAGAGTGTAAGGCCAAGGAGGCGTAGTATTTTACTCTCTGGGAGGCTAGCCTGTCCCATATATATATATATATATATATATATATATATATATACATTAGAATTTTTTTTTCTTGTCTGGTCTGTTGCTCAAGTGACAGCAAGTCTCTTCCGCCCCCTCCACTCCCACTACCTGATATCTTTTATATAGAGCAATCATTCAATACAACTTAGCAAAGCGATATTCGTTCTGGAAGCGTCCGTTGCCAGGTAAAATAGTTGGCGCATGCGCTGAATGTCGTAACACCATAATAGACAAATACATAGGGACAATTTTATTTTATTTTATTTTATTTTATTTTATTTTTTTAATCGTATCACCCCGAGCAAGGGGGTAACGTTACTGATGTGCAGGGGGCTACATAAGAGTACAAAGATTAGATAGGAGGAGAGCGAAGAGAAAGACGAACCAATTAGAAAGGAGCAAGAGAAGGATGGGAATACAGGTGGGATGACAGTTGCAAAGGTAGAGAGAAAGGAAAATATATGCAGGGTGATGTAGAAAGAACTAGAGTCAAGTGGTTAAGAGATGAGTATTGATATTGCGTTTAAATTCCTGGAGGTTGTAGCCGTCAGGAAAGCATTTAAATTCCTGGAGGATGTATCCGTCAGGAAAGCATTTTTATATAATGAAAATGAATGCTTCCCTTCATAAGATATTCTCCAGTTAAGCCAAGGTCGGTCTTCACTTTCTTCTCTTTTAACTTATGACAGTCCAATGGGATTTTTCTTTTTTCAATATTCGTAACATCTCTCCGCTCTTTCAAGAAGCGATACAACCAAAGCAAAAGTATCATTTACACTTGTATTCTCATTTAATATTATATATAAATTACGATTGTTTTTATTTATGGAAGTTTTTTTTTGTTTGTTTGTTTTTATTGGTTTGTTTTTGGTTTTTTGGTTTTTTTTTTTTTTTTTTTTTTTTTTTTTTTTTTTTTTTGGTGGGTGGAGTTTCAGGACTGTCACTAGGGCGCAGGAGGTTACAATGAGAGAAAATATACAGGACGTGTCAAAGAAAAGATAATGTATGAACGGGAAGATAGAAGATGGGAATTGACGTTGCATTTAAGCTTTTAGAGATTGAAGTGTTCTAACAGAAGACGGATAGTGCGACACTGAGATCCGAAGGCGAATTGGCATGGCGAAGGAAGCATTCCAGAAGTTGAGTAAAGTATTAAGAAACAGGACAATTTCGCTAGAAACAAGGAGAGTACTGGATTGCTATGTGATGTCAGTTCTTCAATATAGCAGTTAATGTTGGACAATATCTTCGAAGATGAAGGAAAAACTTGAAGCAACTGAAATGTGGTTCTAGAGAAGGATGCTGCGGATATCATAGACCGAGCATGTGAGCAATGAAGAGGTGTTGGAAAGAATGGAAACGAAAAGGAAATTAATACTGAGCCTCAGGAAGAGGCAGCTGAAGTTCCTGGGACATGCAATGAGGAAAGAGGACTTGGAGAACCTGATACTAACAGACCAGATAGAGGGAAAAAGAGACAGGGAAAAGCAGCGGATAACATATTTACAGAACTTAAGCAGGTGGATGACAGAAGGAGGGTTGCATGGTGCAACAGGAGAAAGCATGCTAAGAGCCACCAGAGATAGGGAGATGTGGAAAGCCATGATCGCCTACGTCCTGAAAGGACATGGCACATAAAAAAAAGAAGACGAATTTACCAGGGAAATAAGCAAATGGAAAGGCGGGAAGTGTGAGAAAAGAGTACATGAGGAGGTTACATTTTATTATTATACGGTAAAAGGGTGGGACCTAGATTCCAATCTAGTATTACGCTTAAATTCATGTAGCCGGAGCTCCAAGAAAAAAAAAACGCTCCTCATAGCAGTTGCCATTAAAATATTTATATAAGAGACAGAGGGGAGCCACTTCACGGTGGTGAGATTGGTATATAATATCAGTGCCGGTGCAAGGATCTCGTCTCCACATTTATGATACGGTAGCCCACACTCGACTACATTTCAAATTTCATAAGGATGTATTCGTATAAAATACAAATTTTATTGTAACCCATGTACAATAATAGATGACTAGCAGTATAGCCCGGTGTTGGTCGGGTGTAATGAAAGCTTTAAAACTAATCCACGATCCTGGAGCTCAGACACAGCCTAAAGAATATTTGTGTGAAATTTGGTGAGAATCGGATAAAAATTGTAGATTATTATAAAGGACATACAGACAGATAAACAGACACACACACAAACATCTTGCCTTTTATATATATATATATATATATATATATATATATATATTATCGATTTACTGCATTATTGTAAGAACTGCAACCTTGAAACTTCTGAATATCGTTTCTTATGTCTTTGTCTATGAGTGTATCAAATTTGATTAAAATCGGACCACTCCTTCTATAACCCGATTTTTCTATTATCGATTTTCGATATTTATCGAGGGCACCTCGACACAAAACCTAGCTAAGAACACTCGCAGACGCTTATAGTACAACTGTGTAAATTTTCGAGAAAATCGGTTCAGCCGTTTCGGAGTCTATAGGTAACGGACACGCACACACACAGACACACGCACACACAGAGACAAAGTTTCATTTATAAATAAGTTTAGATATGCAGTATAAGCAAATAATCGAACTAGAAAAATTCAAAATATATAAAATGTATCTAAATATGTCATAATAGATTATTCCATCTTAAATAAATCGACAATGTTGTTGGTAGCATTTTCTTTTAATATTAATTGGGATGTGGTTGTTACGAACAGGCCGGATAGTAGAAAGGTCATGCCTATAGTCTAAATGAAATTAACCCATGACCTTTTGGTGTTTATACAGCAGGTTCTGCTTGGTTTCATGTTACAGCAGTACGGTTTCTTTCCTGAACTAACCTACAGAGAGAGAGAGGTATTCATCATGCTTTTTCTAAAGATTTGAATTTGTCTCGTCAATTACATTTTCTATGATATTAATCAATATTTCAATTTTACATCTCCATATTGTTTATTTTATTTGTATTAATAACGCAAATAATGAATAGTAATTACGTTAATAAATACGTGAATAAATAGTAAGGTAGATTGAGTTTTCTATTCTTAATGTCTTCAACTCTCGGAGACCAACAACTTTGAATTTAGATCCATAGAGAAGGCAACGGGAAACGACTTAATTGTATTTCCCAAGAAGACATGGCATTTCAAAGAATAATAAAAATGAAGTTGGGTAGAGCCACAAGCGCCTACGCCCTGAAGGGATAAATAAATTTAATAAATTTGTTTTTATATTGCAACCCTCAAGAAAAATAACTCTACATAATATAGTAACGAGTTACCTCCCGTGACTTAATAATTTTTTTGTTCGTTGTCCGATTGTTTTTTTTTTCTTATTTTTTAAATGTTTGTAATAAATTTTACTTGGATTTCCGACTAAAAAGAACAAAGATGCAGTTATTATTTTTAAATACACGGTTAATAGAATAAAGTACATTACTGAGAATATTTGCTAAACTTGGTACCTCCACTGAATAGCTAAAAAAACATAGTATGAAGAAAAAAAGGCCCAAAACTTAGTAAAAACGAATTTTTTCAATCAAAATGTTTGTTATTTTTAAGAGAAAAGATCTTTTGATTTTAATTGTTACGAGAATTTAGAATGGAAAATATAATTTTATGTAACTTTTTTTTTTTTTTTTTTTTTTTACGGCGAAAACACATTGCTTTAAAAATTCTTGCAAAAATCAAATAATTGTCGGATTTTAATGAAACTTTCAAGACTTATTCCCAAATGAATTAAATTATTTTTTAAATTATTGTTTTAAAAAAATCTTTGAGAAAAATATATTTTTTATATCTGTTACAAACCTACTCCTCGTAAATTCATCAAATTTTAAAGTGGTTTTATTTGTTAAACGCAGGACTCATTGAAGAATGTAAATCATCTATTATTTTTTCAACCATTTGGCCTCTTTTTCCGAAAATTTTCTTCTAATAGTAAAAAATACAATAAAACTATGACATTATTAAATTTGATAAGCTTTTAATTGCTTTAATAAATAATATATATTAATAACATTATAGTCTGAAGAAAAAAGAGTCTGCTTAATAATGAAATTTTAAAAGAATTGCTTTCATTTCTTTATTATAATAATTTATAAAGTTTCAAAAATATTTTTAAAATATTTTAAAAACTTGTAAACGTTAGTTATTAAGTTATTAAGTGAAGACTATATTTACTAATCGAAAATTTAAAAGTTTAATACAAATCATCGAATCATCGTAATTTTAAAATAATTTTAATAATACTAATGACAATAGTTTTATAATAATAGTTTTTTTATTGTTTTTTGTATGTCTACATTAAAAGGTCATGTGTTTCAGGGTTTCTTCCCCTTGCAGGAAAAAATTTGAACAATTATGTCACTTGTGATCACCATAGATACTTAGCTTATCCCGCGTCTGGTTGTCGTCACATGTCAAATCATACAGGAAAGATCAGAATGGTCAACATTCCGTGATTAAGAAATAGTTTTACTTCAAATTTCATGCTCTAAATAAATTATACTTGTGTAAATCATATTAATTTAGCATTAAATGTGGTTGCCAACAAAAGGAACAGTCCAATATTCGAATTAAGAATTGAAGTTACAAAAATAAAACAAATGTAAAAATTTAATTTAAATATCTAGGAAGTGTTTTAAGAGGACAGAAAATGCTATACTAACATGGCTGATTTTATTCTGCTTTTGACTGCTTTTATTTCGATTGATATTGTTTTTAATTATCCCGCATTGTATAAGTAGGAAAAAGCGTCAAAAAAAGTATATATTGCATTACCCAAGACGTAAATTTACTTTTTCGTGCCTACTGAAAGTGGTGTACTTAAATATATTTTCGCCTTAACAGGAATTTAAATAAAAAAAAAAACTATGTGTTCACAAAAGGATATATTTTACAAAATAATACATTCAGTCGTTCATCGTAATTGGTCTAAGCATAATTTCAACTGAGAATGATGTTCTGTTTAAAAGACAACGCAATTTGCTAAATCTATGATCTATTGAAAGCGCACAAATTTCGGAATTCCCTAGGAACATGAATCATCTCTATGATGATGATGTCTTTTGTTGCTCTAAGTAATTGCTGACTCTTAACCTTCTATTTATATCAATCTTTTTCAATATATATATATATATATATATATATATATACAAGTGAAGAGGACTCAAGGGTTTTTTTATATTTTGAGTGCTCTAACATTTATTTTATTATAAACAGTGCTCAATATAATGAGTATTATAGAGCTTAATATACTATAATATAATTGTATGGCTATGTCAATTTTTCATTGCTACATGGAAATTTCTATGTTTCGAGATTAATTCTCATCATCAGGCAATGCTGGTGTGGTTATGCAGACGATTTACATTTGAATGACAAATAATTTCGGTTTACTGTGAATGTGTGTGTGTGTGTGTGTGTGTGTGTGTGTGTGTGTGTGTGTGTGTGTGTGTGTGTGTGTGCGGCTAATCAGAATGGAGATTCACTTAGGGGTTTGACCTCGAGGAATTTTTGTGCTAACCAACTTTTTTCCTTTTTTTTTTTCTTTTTCCTGACCCTATTCCTCTCTTGTCTGCTTTCCTTCGCATTTATCTGATCTTATCATTTTCCCTTCAGTTTTATTACATTTGATGTGATATTCCTTTTTAGTAGTACCAATGCCCTACCCTTTAGTCCATTTGTTAAAGAAAAGATTTTTTCCAAAAGGAAACCCCGAACTGCTATTTTTTTCGCTCCATCTGTCAATTTGTTGTAAAGTTTATTATCCTGATACAAAGGGGGGAATTATTTAAAAAAAGGACAACTAACTTATTCTATCTTTGGCTTTATTTTCATTTTCATTTTTATTTTTACCTAATTCGTCGGTGAGCATGTTATTTAATTTAGGTTTTATCCATTTTCTAATGTGAATAATTTACAATGTTTACATATGACATTAGTTTCGTTGCGTTTATTTAATAAATTTTTATTTTAAGGGATCTAATAATAAATAGTTTCTCATATAAGCATAATGAACAGGGTTCATTATGCTTACAACTTTTTAGTAGTTTTTCCTATATATATATATGAGAAACTATTTATTATTAGATCCCTTAAAATATATATATATATAGGAAAAACTACTAAAAAGTTGTAAGTTTAAAAATGTATTTTTCTGACAGTATTTATTTATTTCTATTATTATATATATATATTTGATATTTCAGACCGTCCTCGGCCTTTCATCAGAAACAAATGATTTTAAAATTTAAATTAGAAACGTATTTCGCGAGAGCGTTCGTGGAGAGATTGTTCACATCACGTGACGCAGAAAGCGACAGATTTTTTTTAAATATTTGTAAACGTAAACCGATCTTTAATAATACTTATAAATTTTGTTTTAGAGAAAAAATTTTTTACGTGTATCTAACAAATGTTTAGCTATTGAAATATTTATAAAAGATTCAAAACAGCTAAGTCCCTATTTAACCCAAGCCTGTGTGTATTTAATTTTAAAATCCAGTATTTTTCTTTCTTTCTGTGTGAGTGTGTAGAACTAAAATCAGAGTCTATTAGTAAACATTTGCAGTTTTCTAATATAGATAGATAGATAGATAGATAGATAGATAGATAGATAGATAGATAGATAGATACTTGAGCCTGTAGTTAAGCTTCCACGGCATACTTAAATTATGAAAAACAATAAAAGAGTAAACAAAAAATAGTATACTTTTTATAATTTATTTATTAAAACAAACAAAACAATTTCTTATAATTTGTAGTAAAATGATAATAATTAAAATTCTTTAAAAAAATATTTATTTTTCAATTTATTATAATTTAATATTTAATGAGATATTTGAGCTTCAGATTTTTTTTGGAATATTTTTGTAATGTTTAATATTAAACAGGCATTTTTGTGATCAATTTTCTTCTTTCTTTTTTTTTAAGTGAAGGCATATAAATTGCGTTCAAAATACAGAGTATCCACCAATATTGATATACTAGCAGTATAGGCCGGCTATAGACTCTTTGGACGTTGGCACGAAAGATTAAAACGCAATATTTGCTTCCAGTTAAAGTGAAACCGTAAATTGAAAGAAAAATGAATGGATATAAGTCAAATTTTGATTTCCCGGTATCGGTATCAAATAAGTTTTTTCGTCGTAAAATGAATTTTGAAGGCTAAATAAGTCCTCTGAGTAAATGGTATCATGGTTGAGACTGAGAAATACAATTATACCTACTTAGAGCCAAACCCGAAGCAAAAACGAAAATAAAAGGGCTGAAAAAATACACACATACAGGCAGATAAACAGACACACACACAAACAACTTGCTTTCTCTCTCTCTCTCTCTCTCTCTATATATATATATATATATATATATATATATATATTATCGATTATCTGCACTACTGTAAGAACTGCAACCTTGAAACTTCTGAATATTGTTTCTTACGTCTTTGTCTATGAGTGTATCAAATTTGATTAAAATTGGACCACTCCTTCTATAAACCGATTTTTTCGATTATCGATTTTCGATATTTATCGGAGGTAGCTCGACAAAAAAACCTAGCTAAGAACACTCGCAGACGCTTATAGTACAACTGTGTAAATTTTTGTGAAAATCGGTTCAGCCATTTCGGAGTCTATAGGTAACAGACACACACACACAAAGTTCCATTTATAAATAAGTTTATTAAATATAAATATCTGAATAACTACATTTCCCACATAAACTAAATTAAATAGGTTCCATGTTGAACAATAAATGATTTATTTATTAAAATTCGAACAGGATATTCAAAGGGACGAAGATTTTATAACCGATTCCACAAAGCTTCACAAATGAGATCACCTGTAACACGACACGCGCCAAATTGGTAGTTCTGCTCCTCCCAAAAAGGCTGTAGCTTGTTTTGGATAACATTCTCCAGCGTCTTAATGATTCGCTGCTTACGTTTTCTCTGGCTTATAAGAAGAGGGGGAATATAGACCTATCCTTTCACATCGACCCATAAAAAAAATCACAAGTCAGGAGAACATGGTGTCCATTTCCATAGCACAATTACATTATTGTTGACAAGTCTGATCCATCTTTCTGGTTGATTTTCATTGAAATAAATCCGCACAGTCAATTAATTAATTTTTAGACATTTTGCTAAAATTTGAGACCATCTGAGCGAGAATTAACAAGGGTACTTCATTGCATTCACTTACGCGCAAGTACCCTTGGGAAAGGTATTAATTCGTTTCTTTTCTCCAGTTATGGGTTTAAATAACAGGAAAGATTGGGTTCTATAGCCTTGGCTGGCAACCAGTCTTCTGCAGAAAGTAATCGCAACCTACTACGGGATAACCTTCTGCTCAGTCAACCATGTCTCTTTCGAGACATGATCACCTAAGCGTGTTTTACGTATGGTAATTAACTGACTGACTATTAGACTACAAAATAACGCTAATTTTTTTTTTGGCGGGTGGGGGAGCTCTGTATTTAAATTTCAGAATTAAATAATCCATAAGGGCTGATATGCCGGTAAAAAACTAACTGACCAACATGAAATTTTTTCATGATATTAATCCATATAATATCCTCAAATTTCTTAAAGAATTCAAGCTGTATTCCAAAATATCGCTTCAATAAAACTATAATATAAAACACACATATCACGGTCTTTAGTAATTATGTCCACACAAACTTATATATGCACAAAAGCTGAGTATCATCTACCATGTATTCAACTGTAAAAGCAGGATAACATTTATCATATTTTTATTACTTGAAAGCCATAAAGAAAATTAAATTTCGGCATTAAATGACTCATTAGGAGATGATATGCAGTTAAGCAAATCAATGAATTAATCCTTGTTTTACCAAGCTCATTAAGCAGATAACTCGCTTTTTCTCCATGGTTTCCCTTGCTCTCAGTAGGTTTTGTGAGTATTTAATTCTTTATGCCTTCTCTCCTCATTTTGCATTCAACTTTCTCTTTCTGATTGTAAATTGTCTTTTAGTTTTAATTTTCTTTAAAGCCTCCTCGTTTATCACATGTTCAGTCCATGGCATTCTCAGCAACTGTCTGTGAAACAATGGCAGTTGCTTTAAGTCACTTTTTCATTTGTACAGCATTCACTTTGATATAAGAGGACAGACATGGCAGAGTAATTCTTCGCCCTTTTCTTTTTCTTTTTTTTTTTCTAACGAAATTTCTTTATTTCTTAGTTCTTTGCTTAGTATTTAGTCCTTCCGTCTCGCTTGACCTTTACTACTCTTATCCAGACGTCCGTGTAGTTTTCCTTCTGTGTTTGCCTCCAATGTGATTAGATGTTTTTTGGTGATGAGTGTTTTTCAAAGATGACATTCCACCAATTATTCCTTTGATCGAAGTGGGAAGACGGCAGTCAGATCAGAAACAAGAAATGCAGGATAGTTACAGATATCAACAAATATGAATGTCAGATGCCATTTTTCCTTCCAAACAAAGTCATAAAAAGAGTATCTAACAACTAAAAGTCATGGTGTCTATATTGCATTATCATTGATTTCGGGTGTGTTGATGACATAGGCGTTCATAAGATAAAACTGATCTTGAAAAAAAATTCCTAAGCTTTTGCCGCTAATTATGGAAATAAAATACAGTGGAGCTTCTCTATTTGAACTCTTTTTCTGTCCCTGACCACCGTTCACTAACCAAATTGTTGATCACGTAAAAATACAATGTGCGTCATGTGTTTCATACATAGGTACACAAAGCATAAGTATGTTCGTTATTACTGAGCTTCAATTACGGCCTTGACACAGCTTCTAAAACGATTACGTATTTATCAGCTGTTCCTTATTCATGCTAGCCCTGATGTCCTCGATAGCAAACTTCAGCTTTTCCTTAGTATTGCGGTCCTGTTTGTTGGTCGTCCTCTCAACGACACCACGGAAGTAATAGTTTATAATGTTTAATTCAGATCTAGGAAGCCAAATACTGTTGTTTTTGGTGGGGAGTCAGTCAGTTAGTTAAGTGCCATACGTGATACACGCTTGGGTGATCATGTCTCGAAAGAGACTTGACAGAAGGTTATCTGCGGTAGACTGGTTGCCAACCAAGGCTATAGAACCCAATCTGTCCTGTTATTTGACCCATAACTGGAAGGAAGATACGGATTAATACCTTTCCCAAGGGTATTTACGCGTATATGATTGCAACGGATTCAACTGGAATTCGAACTCGGCTCTCCGATTTCTCGTTCCGAGTCGATATCCACTGGACCACAACGCACATCCAGGATTTGGGAGTAACATGCATATAAACAGAGGCAATCAGTTTTCTTAGTTTCGTTCTTTAGGAATTTATCAGATGTAAACAGTAGTTTATGCAGTTTACGTTCATGCAATTGCACATGCGCACGAAGTGGGAAGGGACGTTGAAATTTGAAATTTTAAAATTAATTTTTTACACTATTTACATTATTCGGACTATTGCTGCCATTTGTACGACGTTTCGGCTGTTGTACACTCCGGCTTTCTTCAAGTATTAGGAATTTCAAACCGAACCCTCTAATACAATCACTGGGGTTTATCATTCTCATCCCTTGCGCAGAGCCACTTTTGGTAGTCATGAGTTATCTCCCTCTAACTCTCTAAGTTCACCATTGCTTTAGCCTCACAATACTTTGGGTCAAGTCACAGGAACTAACCAACGTCTATAACCACTGGGCTCTGTGTCCTTAAGGACAGGAACAACTGAATTTCTGGGTCTTATAAACCTAATGTTCAGTAAATATTTTTTACCTGAGTTCATATTGAAAAAGTGAGTGGCAACAAACTGGCATTTCTGGATGTGCTAATAACTCGAACAGAGGTGGGGTTCAAGATATCCGTATACCTCAAGCCAATATCCACCGGACAATACCTCAACTTGAACTCCCACCACCCATATAATGTAAAGAAAGGGATCGTTCGCTGCATGCTACATCGAGCAAAAGTCATAATCGGCGACCCTATAGACATACGAACAGGAAATGGTCAGTATAAATAGTAACCTACCACGAAACAATTATCCAGGGTACATGACAACAACTCCAACATACATGGAAGGGAGGGTGCATTAGGATAACAACTCTCAGAAAACAGCCTCAGTCTGTCTACCCCATGTGAGGGGGTTATTGGAGAAAATAGAAAGGACCTGTGGTTCACAAAACATTCGGACGGTCTTCAGAAGTGGTTCTACACTTCGCAGGTACCTCTCCCGACTAAGAACCCAACAGAGGAGGATATGACTAAGGACTGTGTGTACGCAATTCCATGTAGCTGTGGAAAGAAATATAAAAGAGAAACAGGCCACCTCCTTAAGATAAGGCTACATGAACATAGCAAAGCCGTAATAATACGAAGGGAGATAGAAAAATCAGGCGTGGCTGATCATATATGAAGGGAGAAAGGGGGGTCGACGCCCCCAATGAAATGAGGTTGAAATAATAGAGAACACCACTGGAAACCATGTAAACTTACGAAATCAGCACATATGCTAGGCTTCAAAAATCTCCACAGTCGACCAAGCGTAGAGATGAACACAATATGAGAACCAGTAATACGGAGTACCAGAAAAATTAATTAGCGTCAAAATTGCAATATGAGCTCTGGTAGAAAATACTAGAAAAAACCATTACCATCAAAAATACTAGAGAAAACTATTAACACCAAAAATACTAGAGAAAACCATTAACATCAAAAATACTAGAGAAAACTATTAACACCAAAAATACTAGAGAAAACCATTAACATCAAAAATTGTAATATGAACTAAAAAAAAAACTAGTGAACATTATAATTACAAGTACCAGAAATTCAGTTGTTCTTGTCCTTATGGGCACATGGCTCAGTGGCTATAGACGTTGGTTAGTTCCTGTGACTTGACCCAAAGTATTGTGAGGCTAAAGCAATGGTGAACTTAGAGGGTTAGAGGGAGATAACTCTTGACTACCAAAAGAGACTCTACGCAAGTGATGAGAATGTTATACGCCAGTGATTGTATTAAAGGGTTCAGTTCGAAATTCCTGAAAGAGGCCGGATCGTACAACGGCCGAAACGTCGTACAAATGTCAACAAAGATGAGGACAATAGTCCGTATAATGTAAATAGTGTAAATAATATTTCAGTTTTTTTTCCCCTTTTATTTATGTTTTTATCATTTTCGTTTATTATTACGCTCATTGTGATAATAGAAGATTTGACAAGAAAGGTGAGCTATTGTAGACGCAAATTCACTGTAGAGGATAAAAGCGTTTTCTACGCTTAAGTTAAGACATAGAAAGAGTCGCAAGAGTAACTATAGTAAATTGCTTTCCCTTTTAATTAAGTGGCACTTTTTAAAATCGAAATTATTGTCAGACTCATTACAGCGAGCAACTAATGAAAACTGCGTGTTGTTTATAAAAGATCCATTTTGTTGATGGAATCATTTATAGGTGTGCATTGTGGTGCGATGGATATGAGCTGGAAACGAGAAATCGGAAAACTGAGTTCGAATTCCAGCTGTATTCGTTGCATTCATTTACACCTTAAGAAATGTATTAATTCATCTTTTCTCTCCAGCTATTAATCAAATAACAGGACGGATTGGGTTCCATAGCTTTAGTTACCAACCAGTCTACCGTAAAAAGTAATGGCAATCTATTACGGGAAAATCTTCTGCCCAGTCAGTCATATCTCTTTCTAAACATGATTGTCCAAACGTATAGTACTTAACTGAATCTTTTATTTACATTTCCGGAGGTTTCTCCAATGTGTTTTTTCTGGCAATTATTAGTGATATATTAAAATCATCATTCAAGTCTTAACTTATTATTATTTCTTTTTCGTTATTAAGTATATTATATGTTTCTAGGAATAATTTTAGCAATTTTATGTTGAAGATAAATACATTATTTCAGATTTAATTATTGTAGATTGTCATATGCCTGCCTCTACGATAACCATCAAGATTATTACACTGTCGATTCGGGAATATTTACATTTCCACATCTGTGGACAGATACGTGAACAATGATAAACAAAAATAAGAAAGTAAGATTGCTGTTCGATTGATATAATCGAGTTGCAATCTTCCCATGTCTGCTTCAATATCCACACATGCGCTGACCAACAATTCAAGGATGAATGACAAGACGAGACGATATTTTATATAAGATTTTAATAAGTAACAAAATATTAAAATAAAAATATATTTAAGTATGAATAAGAATGTCCAATGACCTGAACTTCAAAACATATTCGGATACCCAACGTAGTCGAAGTTATTTCAACACATATGACCAAATATGAATGAATACAGGCGAATACGAATGCAAGAGATTAACACAAAATAAACATGGGGAGAAACATATAATTCATAAACACGTGGTATGATGTATGTGGTAACATAATATTCGTGGAAGTGTATGCGTGTTCTAACATGGGTCAAAGAATGTAATAACTTATCTTTATATCAGTTCCTTCTCTCTTATTTTACTGTCTTTTCTTTTCTTTTCTCTCTTCCTTCTCTTTCTTTATACAACATCGGACTCAAACGCAGTCCACTTGAAATGTATGTAGCTACGAATGTCCCTTTTTTCTTTCAGTTAACTGTTGTACTTTCAGCATACAATATTTCTGAAGTATCCGAATTCGTCTTGATTCCTTTATTCAAACAAGCGTCGTATATTCTGCACTCGAACAATTCTACTTTGTCTTATCTTCAATATCTCTTCCTTCATATGCTAACTTCTCTGCGTCGCTATCTTTCTTTCTATTCTTTTCTTTTCTTGATAAACAACTCGATTTCGGTTTCTTTCTCTTCTTTTAGCTAACAGGAATCAGCATACAAATAACATTACAGCTTCTTCTCTTATCTTCGTCGCTATCTTTATTTCTTTTCTTGATTAACAACTCGACTTCACTTTCTTTCTCTTCTTTTAACAAACAATTCGGCCTCGTCTTCTTGTTGTTTTAACGAATAAGAATTTATAAGTTCGTTTTTTCTCATTCGGAGTTGCTTAAGATGAATTGGTCAAATTACGCTATTATCTCAAATGCGTTTTCCTTTTCATCCATCATTTATCAGCGCCCAGCAATCGTGACTTGCTCGTACAAGATTTGAACTGCAACTGACTTCCACGTGATTTGTTTTTGGCGCGAATTCTAGCTCCTGCTGTTTCATGAACTCATGTCTAGCTTCTGACTATTTCTCGTCTAGACATTTGTTACTAAGGGTATCTGGGTCAACCTACCTTGACCTCCTATCCCAAAACTGACTCGAGGCTCCCACGTAATCATCTCCTTGTTACCACGCGGAGACCAATCTCAATATATGTGTGTAGGTGTGTGTGTGGCTATCTATATCCGTAACAAGATAGAATAATAAGGAAAAAAAATGAATTTGAGAACGAGAGGGTGTAATTTTTATTTTAATTGTATTTTTTACATTTGATCTTAGATTGCAACGCCTTCTTAAAGTATTGAGCACATTGAATTATTATTTAATTAAGTACTTACGTTTCAAACGTAAAAATGCAGATATATAAAAGTGCACCAGATGACATTCCCCCACACATAGATAGATAGATAGATAGATAGATAGATAGAAAGGAGGCCTCAACACATCATCTACAGTGGCTATGAATTATAATCCATTTCGACAAGCTAACAAGCTCATCTCATCAGACCACGATTTTATTTGGTAAAATTTCTTCAGATCACCCCAAAGTTTTTTAAACAAATAGAAATCAAGTAAAATGACCCAAAATAGAAATTTCTAATCTTGTGAGGGTCACTAAGGTTAAGGAAGAGTGTATTCATTGAGAAAAATGAGTGACCATAAACCCATACACACCCACCCATATGCACACGAATACTTATACACATATATACATACATATGAATAAACGTGCATACATACATACACACACATACATATATACAAATATATATACACATGCACGTATATACATACACATACACGTATATACATAGACATATACATATGTATGCGCACACACAGACACACACACACACACACATACACACACACACACACACACACACATATATATATATATATATATATATATATATACAACCATGTGCATACAAATATTTTATAACTATATACACTCTGGTATTTACACAGCTATATACTCACCTATGAAGACCAGACATATATGCTTGTAAATAATACTAACACATATGCACAAGTCTACCAACAAACTTCACACATACAAATAAAAGGACCTACATTCAATTACATGCATAAGATAAAGTAACTGTATACATATACAGGCATATATGTCAACTACGTCTTCTTCTTCTTCTTCTTCTTCATGTGCCGTGTCCCTTCAGGACGTAGGCGATCATGGACTTCCACTTGGCTCTGTCTCTTGTCGCCCTCAGTAATTTTTTCTCTTGGTATCTGTTTTAATATGCGCTCCGTCAAACATCTGCTCAGACCTAACAAGTACGTCTCGCGCTGCTTTACCCTGTCTCTTCTTCCATTTATCCGACCTGTGAGTTTCAAGTTCTCCAGGCCCTTCTTCCTCATTACGTGTCCCAGGAACATCCTTTGTCTCTTCCTGATTTTTATTATGAGTTTTCTTATCGTTTGCATCCTTTTTAACACCTCATCGTTGCACACCTGCTCTGTCAATGGCATCCTCAGCATCCTTCTGTAAAACCAGATTTCTGCTGCCTCAAGCCTCTCCTTCATCTTTGATGAGATCGTCCAGCATTCACTTCCATACAGAAGGACATATATCACATAGCAATCCAGCAAGCTTTTTACTTTGTTTCTAATGAGATTTTCCTATCTTTCAGTACTCTGGTTAGCTTCTGAAATGCGTCTTTGGATCTCCGTGTCGCGTTTTCCATCCTCTGTCAAAACACCTCCGAAGTATTTTAATTTTTTTAGTTGTCTTATTTTAGATTCTCTAACTTGCAGCTGGCATCAAAGGTTTTATCCACAAAAAATTATCAAAGGATAGTTTACAGAAACAAAACGGAAGGGAATCTACAAGTATGATAGAGTGGGGTACACACCCAACTATATGCACACAAATACGTATATGTATATATACATACAGATATACGCATATATACAAATACATATGCATACATACACACACATATATATTCATATATATATACCCATATATTCATATATATATATATATATATATATATATACGTACACATATGTACGCATTAAAAACCTATCCATCCAATTATAAATACAAATATCATATGTATATATATGCATACACACGTCTACATCACCCTCATACCCACCTATGAAGACCAGACATATACACGTATACACAAAATTAATGTGTATATATACTTTAGTGTACATATATACACACACAAAAGGATCTACATTGAAATACATACATAGTACATATAGTACATACATAGTATACACACACACACACACACACACACACACACACACACACACATATATATATATATATATATATATATATATAAAGAGAGAGAGAGAGAGAGAAGTGAACACCACCGGATCATTAAGTCGCTTAAGGATAACCATTCTTTGGTTATCACGAAACCGGATAAGGGTTATGGTGTGGTCCTTATGGACCGCCAGTATTAGATTAATAAAATGTTATTTATACTTGATGATCCTTCTAAGTTTCATCGCCTTGGTCCCATTGACACCTATGACTGTACTCTGATCTCTGATATTCGATTTCAGAAACGTCTCGTCAAATGGGTAAAACATAGTGTTCTTTCCTCTAAAATGTCCGAGGAATTAAGACCGTCTGGCTCCATTCGTCCTCGTCATTATGGATTATCTAAGATTCATAAAAAGGGTGTCCCGTTGGGACCCATACTTTCTACGATAGGGTCGTCTCAACATAAAGTTGCTTGAACAGGTGTAGAGGCTCATCCCTTGTTCCCTGTTTAGGATGTGGTTTCCGGCTTTCTCTTTTCTCTTTTTCAATCTTTTCACTTTTCTTTTTCTTTTTTATTATTATTATTATTATTATTATTATTATTATTATTATTATTCTCAATTGGAGTAGATAGATTAAACTATCGCCTTGACACTATCGTTTGACACTCCACCGACGTCTACTGAACAGGTGTAGAGGCTCATCCCTTGTTCCCTGTTTAGGATGTGGTTTCCACCATTCTCTTTTCCAATCTTTTCACTTTTACGTAGCCCCCTGCACATCAGTGGCGTTACTGCTTTGCTCCGGGTGATACGATTAAAAAAAAAAGTCGCTGGTTATAATGTTGCAACAAGTTTTACAGCATTAGAGTTCATTCTGTATTAAAAATTTCTTTTTCTTTGCTCAATTTATTCGGAACTGTGATGCCACTGATGGATTTATGTGTTCTTTTGACATACGCAGACTTTTCACATGTGTTCCTTTGTCGAAGACTATCGATATTTGTAGTGATTTGCTATATCGTAGTCATTTGACTCCCCCGACAATACTCGATGCTTTCCTTGAACTTATGAAATTCGCCACCATGTCTGTCGATTTCAGTTTTGACAATATCATGTATCGTCAGATTGATGGATTAGCGATGGGTTCCCCTTTAGGCCCTGTTTTGGTTAATATATTTGTGGGCTTTCATAAGCAGAGACTACTGCTAAGTTCTTCCAGGTCCACTGTCTACTTCCGTTATGTTGATGGCACTTTTTGTGTTTTCAGCAACGAATCGGAGATCGACCAATTCTTCTCCCTACTCAATGATGTTCATCCTGCCTTTAAATTTATGGTAGATAAGAAGGTCAATTGTTTTTGCTCTTCTTAGATGTTCTGGTTCATAGAACATCTTCTTTTATTACTTCTGTGTATAGGAAGTCTTTCTTTATAGGTCTCTATACCCGATGAGATTCTTCTTGTTCTAAACGTCAAAAGATTAATTTGATCAAGACATTGAACCATAGGGCGTTAATGATTTGTTCAGATGACACCTTAAAAAATGAAATTAGTTGTATGACTAGTATCTTTATGAGCAATGGTTATCCGTCGGACATTGTTCAATCGGTTAATCGTGGGAAAATTGCTGAATTTAACAAAATTAAACCAGTAAAGGTTGAATAATGTCAAGTCTATCTCCAAATACCGTAGTTGTGAGAATATAGCCAAGCGTATTTCATTAAGTTCACGTGAGTGTTATTATGCAGCCAATGTACGTATTTTGTTTAAAACTAGATCAGTTCTTTCATCTATGCGTAAAGACGTTTTACACCGCCCCCCACACACACCATATTTACTCTGTTGTTTATCATTTTAAATGTAGTTGTGAAGTCGACTACATAGGTAGAACGACGCAAAGTTTAGATGTTAGGATTAAACTAAATGTGTCTGCTAAAATACTCAACAAGATTTTTTCGTCTGGTGATACCATTCGAAACACATCCGGGTCTTCGATAGAGGAGCATCTGATAAATAATCCGAGTTGAACTGCGGATTTTGGTGTGAAATGGTTCTCCGTTTTGGCCAGATCACACTCGTTGTTTCATCTGAAGGTGTTGGAGACGCTGTTTATCAGGTCCAGGCAGCCCTCGCTTTGTAAACAAAGAGAGTGTTTGCTTGGGCTTGCTCTGCTGGGTCTCTAGCATCTTTAGATTAAATAACTTTTATCAAAAATCATTTTTTTCTCCCACTTCCGTTTATTAATTTCACCCATAACAGATTTTTTTTTTCATAATTTTCCCCATTTACTGTTCTGAAGAGAGAAAACAAAACCGTTGACTGATGCTTTTTATTTAAAAATTTGGCATGGCCGATTATATGAAAACATTTTTTGTCTTTAATGCCTTAATAAAATTCTGTACTATTAAAAATAAATGAAAAATTAAATATATATATTTGTGTGTGTGTGTGTGTGTGTGTGTGTGTGTGTGTGTGTGTGTGTGTGTGTGTGTGTGTGTGTGTACTGCTGCTGAGTTGTGATAATGTTCAGCGGTAAGGTTGTTTTTTAGTGGTTTTACTGAAAAATGTATGTCGGCAAGCAGGTTTTTTTATCGTAAATTGCTCAATATCGGGGTGTAGATAGTGCGATGATAGTGCGAAGAATTTATCACTTTAACTGAGAAGATTCATGTCGACTTCAAAGTTTCGTAAGAACACCAGCCCTGAGGAATGAGAAAATCATAAGGTGTCCCCACGAAATTTCGAAGTTGGCATGAATCTGCTCAGTTAAAGTGACAGCCTCTGTGTACACACACCCACACCCACACACACCTATTATTTTTATTAAACGAGTTATTATGCCACCTAGGTTTCTGCCATGAGTGTTTTTATTTTTCAGGCTATTTCCAATAACAAATAATTTTTTGCAAATCGCCTGAAGACACCACTCATGGTAGAAACCTAGGTCGCGTAATAACTCTTTAAAAAAAGAATATTCAAATGTTCTACAATAAAATTGTATTGAACAGTTTTTAATACAAATGTGTACTGGTCTAATTTTATTATGGCCAAAAAACTAAGTAATTAAACAATCAATATATATGTATATATATTTATAAAAATAATTTATTTGTTTGAACATTACTTTTAATCGATACTCGTATTTGAATAGATCTTCTATTTTTAATTAAAAAGTATATATATATAAACGAGCTATATTACGCATCCCAGGTTTCTACCATCTGGTGTCCACAGGCGATTTACAATAACAATAATTCATCTGCCTCCTCCTTGGGTGTAGACGAAGCGTCTAAAGTTACAGTGCACAGCACAACAAGTTATTGTACATCGCCTGAAGACACCAGATAGTAGAAACCTGAGTTGCGTAATATAACTTGTTTACAAATGAAAAATGTTCACAAATTCTATAATATAATTTTAAAGAACAGTTTTTAATACAACTGGGTTCCGGTCTAATTTAATTATTAACATAAACTAAGTAAATAAATAAATAAATATATATATATATTTTAATTCAGATACTTTAATCCAAGCGGAGAAAGCAGGAAGGTAAATTCCAAAAACCCGATCTTAATTAATATTAAAAATTTTATTTTAATATTAAAAAATGATACAGGAAGAGAGCTCCATGTAATAAAATATTACAGAGCAAATATAAATTAAAAAAGGATTAATTCAATGATGTTGGATGATCATTTCGATATGAAAATCCCCACGGGGGATAACACATCACCTCAGCAACAGAAATTACATCACTTCAACACGGCCGTCCGTTAATTTTAAGTTACAATTCTCTTTCCTTTTTTTGCGAACCCAGACGATGTCAATTTTTTCTTTTCTTGTTTATTTGATTTTATTTTGTTTTATCTTTTTTTTCTTTTTTTTCTTTTTCTTTTTTTTCTTTTTTTTTCTTTTTCTTTTTCTTTTTTAATTTCTTTACAAATCTATTTGAAAAGGAAAATTAGACTGATTTTTCTCCAGTTTCTGAAAGGATTTTTCGGTTGCTGAGGTGATGTGTTATCCCCCGTGGGCATTTTCATATCGAAATGATCATCCAACATCATTGACTTAATCCTTTTTTAATTTATATATATATATATATATATATATATATATATATATATATATATATATATATACTGTTTAATTAACATCAGAATATCTTCTCAAAGACGAGTATCGATTAAAAATAATGTTCAAACAAATAAATTAAATATGTATGTTGTTAATTTTATTTATTTAATTTCTAGAACTTTCCGTAATAGCTCTTTCTCTCGCTCTCTCTCTCTCTCTATATATATATATATGGATATGTCTGTCTGTTTGTGTGTGTGTTTGTATATGTATGTGTGTCTCCATTCTAGCGAATCGTATTCCTCCGAAACACTTGATCCGATTTTAAGCAAAATTACATCAGTTGTCGATCATAACATGAACCTTTAATGTACGCAAGAATTTTTCGAATCGATTTACAGGGTACGTCAGATATCACCGAAACGCTTAGTACTTATTAACTTCTCTCTTCTGAGACGCCTTATGCGAATTCAACCAAAATTGGGTAACCTGCAGATCAAGGTCCGAACCTTCGATGTACAGAAAAGATTTTCAAATCAATCTACATGGTTCGTCATAAATTAACGACAAACATAATTTTGGGTGGTCTTTTGCACACTTTTATGCATTTCTCCAAGACGCTTCACTCAAACTCAGCCAAAATCGGGTCACTGGTAGATCAAGATCCGATGTCTTGATATGCAAACAAAAATTTCAATTGATACACAAGATACGGCAAAATTAATGCAAAATATTGCTTTCTGCGATCGTTTATTTCTCTAAAACGCTTAGTTGTATTCCAACAAAAATCGTAACTTCTACCTTTTGTAACTTCTACCTTATCATATGCCATATTCATTTCACGTTTTCTACAAGGTGCCAAACTTCTGACGCTTCAGGGACAATGCATCTACTTTTTCTGTGTCTCAACGTCATCGCATCACATTACAGTCTCCCGTAAGTCCCGCCCTGCTCTTACAATTGTACATACATCATTGCCGTTTGTTGGCAAAATTGTCCAAGCATGAATCCTGTTTTACAAATACAACAAAAACCAATACTTATTTCGCATTTTCTTAACTTACGCGTCACGGTAACCTCATACTGGACCTTTTTGAATAAGCATTGACCTTATCATTTCAACATAGCCACTAAAAGGTCCAAGGGACGCTGGGTTACACAACGAGTATATATAAACAAGGACTTAATGGCATAGAGAATGAATAACGTTTTGGATAAGAAGGAAGACATTTTTCCCCTTAACGTTTAGGATCCTTCTGGTCAACACATTTTCAAACAGTAGCGTCAGAAAAATTTAATTGAGTTAACATATATATATATATATATATATATATATATATATATATATATATATATATTCGCAGGTTCGAATCCTGCCGAATGACACACATTTTTGTAATAAAAATTTCTCGTAAATAATCAGACCAGTAGATATAAATATATAATACTGTTTAATTAAAAACAGAATATCTACTTAAATATGAGTATCGATCTAAAATAATGTTCAAACAAATCATTTGAAATTGTCGGTTGTTTATAACCAAGTTTCGTTAATCTTCGTTAATTTCCGTAATTTATTTATTTAATTTCTAGAACTTTCCGTAATAGCTCTTTCGTATATATATGTACATATATATACGAAATCTTTACAAAAATCCGTTACGAAATGGATTAACTTCGACATATTTCTAATTTATTTGTTTATACAAATATGAATATTTTTTAATCGGAAAAATATGTCCACTACTCGAGCTATGACCCTTTGTCTTACGTGGTCGTGCGGTTAAGACACGTCAGATTTAAGTTTGAATCCTGAAGACTTTTAGCAGACTTTTGGCGTATGATGTATCATGCGCCAATAGCCAGAGTGCTCTAATTCATTACTGAATGTGCGATGCGTATATGCTAGAGTAGCTACTGTTATTTCAAAGTCTACCATTCCTCCAGAGTGCTCAATCAGTGTGTGAGATCGTAAATATATATATATATATATATATATATATATATATATATATATATAATACGGGCCATAATTATTAGACCACCCCAGTTTTTTAAAAGAACTTATGTATTTCATACTATTTTTAAGTGAATAATTCTAAATGAAAATAGAATGGTTCTTTTGTTATTATTACTTTGAAAACTTTTTACAAGGTAAAGAAGCAAAGATAAACTCTTCAAAATCACCCTAAATTTTCTTCATTCTTTCATTGATGAAACTGCAATATAGGTAATTATTAAATATTTATAAATTCATTTGATGCACATGTTATTGTGCAGTATTAACAAAAGAACCATTCTATTTTCATTTACAACCATTCACTTGGCAATAAATACTAAAAATAGTATAAAAAGCATCATTTTTTTAAATACTGGGGTGGCCTAATAATTATGGCCGGTAGTGCATATATATATATATATATATATATACTAGCAGTATAGCCCGGCGTTGCTCGGGTGTAATGAAAGCTTTAAAGCTAATCCATGGTACTGGAGCTCAGACTCTTTGGACGTTGGCACGAAAGACTATAAAGCAATAGTTGTTTCCAGTTAAAGCGAAACCGTAGGCTGAAAGAAAAATGAATGGATGTAAGTCAAATTTTTTTGATTTCCTGGTATCGATATCAAATAAGTTTTTTTCGTTGTAAACTGAATTTTGAAGGCTCTGAGTAAATGGTACGATGGCTGAGACTAAGAACTACAATTATACCTACTTAGAGCCAAACCCGAAGCAAAAACTAAAATAAAAGGGTTGGAAAAAATACAGACATTCAGGCAGATAAACAGACACACACACACACACACACACACACACAAACATCTTGCCTTATATATATATATATATATATATATATATATTATCGATTTTCTGCACTATTGTAAGAACTGCAACCTTGAAACTTCTGAATATCGTTTCTTATGTCTTTGTCTATGAGTGTATCAAATTTGATTAAAATCGGACCACTCCTTCTATAACCCGATTTTTTCGATTATCGATTTTCGATATTTATCGGGGGTACGTTGCTCGCGTGTAATGAAAGCTTTAAAACTAATCCATGGTCCTGGAGCTCAGACTCTTTCGACGTTGGCACGAAAGACTAAAAAGCAATAGTTGTTTCCAGTTAAAATGAAACCGTAGACTGAAAGAAAAATGAATGGATGCAAGTCAAATTTTGATTTCCTGCTATCGATTTTTATATGTATATATATTATCGATTTTCTGCACTATTGTAAGAACTGCAACCTTGAAACTTCTGAATGTCGTTTCTTATGTCTTTGTCTATGAGTGTATCAAATTTGATTAAAATCGGACCACTCCTTCTATAACCCGATTTTTTCGATTATCGATTTTCGATATTTATCGGGGGTACCTCGACACAAATCCTAGCTAAGAACACTCGCAGATGCTTATCGTACAACTGTGTAAATTTTCAAGAAAATCAGTTCAGCCGTTTTGGATTCTATAGTTAACGGACACACACATATACACACATACACACACAGACAAAGTTCCATTTATAAATAAGTTTAGATATATATTAGTAGATATTGAAGTCTACACCGAAAGGCGACACTCTGTGTCATGCAAATTGTTGTTGTCGCCTGATGAATGCGTTTAACATGGCGTTTAACATGAAACCTCTGGGTGTTGACTTCAATGTCCACTTTTATATTTGCATAAGCTCTATCCATGATATTGAGCACTTTAAACCATAGATATAGCATACGTTAAAATTATAAATTTATCATATATATATATATGCGCGGGTGCGTGTGTATGTGTTCGTGTGTGTGTGTGTGTGTGTGTGTGTGTGTGTGTGTGTGTGTGTGTGTGTGGAAATAAAAATCCCGAGAAAATGAGGATGAAAACTGCAAAATTAACTTTACGCAGTACTTCGTCTTGAAGCAGTCTCTCTGCAAACCAGCACACTAGCTTACAGTGGTTACTGCGCACAAAGAGTTTCGTCAAGGAAAACTTCCGTACTACAATCGGTTCGCGAGCACTGCTCAAATTCATCGGACTTCAGCTTTGTACCAAGTATACATGAACTATATATGTCTGCAATTCTGCACATGCACTCAAATACACACACAAATACATGCACACGCAGAAATACACGCATATACGCACGGGAACGCTGAAGCGCGTTTGTAACAGTAAATGTTGGTAAGACATGTGGGAAATCAAGTACTTTGCATGAAAGAAGTCGCCTGTTTCCAGAACGACTTATATATTCGAGCCCATATCTCAGTCATCTTCAACCAGCTGACTGCTCTGGGGGTATGGAATTCATCCGCCTCTGCCTTGGGTGTTGACGAGGCGTCTAAAGTTACATCGCACGGCACAACAATTGCAGTTACATTTCATGATTTTCACCAGATTTATTATAAGTTTAGCGCGTCAGTTTCCTTCCGTCAGCGCAATTCGTGTCAGCTTCCGCGCTACACCACCCTTCAATCCCCGACCCCATAGATCAAAATGCCCTCTTCCTCGAATATCACAGCTTTTTATTGACAAAGGAAGTTTCTGTCTTTGCTTACATTACAAATATATCAATTTTTGTTTGTTTTCATCTTACACACGCACACACACACGCATATATATATATATATATATATATATATATATATATATATATATATATATTGTGTATTTATGCAGCAATTTTGCTTTTAGGCACATTTGGTTAAAAAACAACGAATGCTTTATGATTAATTTTTGTCTATTTTTCAATATTTCTAATAGTTTTTCTTTTGTGATTTCTGTATTAGAAAAATCCATGACAAGTGAGAAAAACTTTTCATGTCACGCGTTTCGGACAAACACGAAAGATCTTTTCCCCTTTGTCACAGATTATCATAAAATTGTTCTTAATATATAAATAATTATATATTGTTTCCCCATATATATATATATATATATATATATATATATATATATATATATATTCATTCAGTAGTGAATTTGTACACTCTCGGCTACTGGCGTGTGTTTACATTATATATAACACGCTAAAATCCGCCTCCCTCTACCGAGCACCGATAGCTCAGAGGTAGAATCGCCATCTGATGTCAATTCGAGCGGGTTTCAATCCTGGCTAGTATCAATCGGATGTCTGCAAATGACTATATATATAGTTGCGTACTACATGAAAGATCTTTGTCACAGATTTTCATAAAATGTATATATGGGGAAAAAATATATAAATTTTTATATATTCAGAACTGCGCTGTAATTTTTGAAAGTTGATTTTATTATGCATTTCTCGATATTCTCAAGTACTTTCAATCTCCTTCAGAGTATCTTCAGGGGTTTAAGCTGTGGTAACAAAAACATAACCGTAAAACTGTTTTGCTAAAAAGAATAGACTAAACTATCGCCCGGTTCACACTCCACCAACGTCTATTGTACAGGTGTAGAGGCTCATCCCTTGTTCCCTGTTCAGGATGTGGTTTCCGGCTTTCTCTTTCTCAATCTTTTCACTTGTCGTTTTCTTTTTTTTTTCAGCTTTTTCATTTTTTTTTTTCAATTGGAGTAGGTAGACTAAACTATCGCCCGGTTCACACTCCACCCACGTCTATTGTACAGGTGTAGAGGCTCATCCCTTGTTCCCTCTTTAGGATATGGTTTCCGGCTTTCTCTTTTCCAAATCTTTTCACTCTCACGTAGCCCCCTGCACATCAGTGGCGTTACCGCCTTGATCAGGGTGATATGATTAAAAAAAAAACCTCTCTAGCATTGGATGGCAACGAGTCGAAGATATAAAAATCACTGAATTCAAAACCATGGAAAAAGTTACTCAACAATCTTTCTGAGGAAATTACTGAAAAATCAAGACACTATAAAAAAAAGAAGTGTGGAGAGCCATGAACACCTACGTTTTGAAAGAAAATGGCGACATTCTTCCTGATTTAAGCGCCTTTCGTAACTTCCTATCCTTTTTTTATACTTAATATATATCTGTTTACTAAAACTGCTTCCACAGACTGATTCTGCTATCCATTTTCACAAGCTTTTTAGATAGTTTACTCCACGGTTCTGCGTTGTGGTGCATTGGATATCGGCTCGGAACGAAAAGGCGGGGAGCCGAGTTCGAATTCCAGCCGAATTTATTGCGTTCACTTACTCGCTAATACCCTTGGGAAAGGTATTAATCTGTCTAATTCTTCCAGTTATGGGTTAAATAACAGGATAGACTGGGTTCTATAGCCTTGGTCGGCAACTAGTCTACCGCAGAAAGCAATGTCAACCTACTGCGGGATAATCTTCTGCCCAGTCAGTCATGTCTCTTTCGAGACATGATCGCCCAAGCGTGTATCACGTATGGCACTTAACTGACTGACTCAACGGTTCCCCTTGCCTCTCTTGCCGTCAATGTGTCATGCGAATGTCAAATTCTTCAAGCCTTTTTTCTTCATTATGTTTTCCAGAAATTAAGAGAAATAATTTTAGACAGTAAAGAGGAAGAAAAATTTGGAATGAAAATGCTGTTTTTTTTTTTAAGGAATGCACATTTGTTAAATACTTTGAAGTTTAGCGTTATGTAGTCTTCCTATTCATTTATATATAAAAATAATATATACTAAGTTTTTTTAAATACCTCTATTATGAGCTTATTACTTAACATTTTTCGTTCCTTGCCTTCCATGATTTCTGTAAATGACGAGTTCTTTCTGAAGAAAAGCAGCTTTCTTTATTATGAAGTTTGGCGCTATGCAATCTTTCTATCCATTTTTCCTGGTTGTTGAATTTCCGATTGCTTAAAATATCACTACGAAATGCTTATTATTTATTTATTTACCATTTTTACTTCCTTGCCTTTTAGGTTTTCTGTATATGAAGAGATCTCTCATAGGCACCGCCCATTCTTATAACAAAATATAAATAAATGAAGAATTGTTATGAAACACGCCCAAAAAGGAACATATATAAATATATCATATTTCCCTTGTACTGCCATCTTGGAAAACAAAACTAAATTATCTAACATGAAAGCAAAATGGCCAAGATACACGCCAGCAATATTTTCCGAGTAATTATTTTAGCGGGAAATAAAACGTCGTCTCTCTTCTTGCTTAGTGACTGTGTCAACAGGTACACAATTCAATGTGTTTACTTCGTATCATCAAAGAATACTCTTAGATATGTTGGCTGGCAGAAAAATCGATTTCTCTTCAAAGTCTACGATTGGTTTATGTCAGAACAAAGATTTTTTTCTTATAATTCTCTCTTATTATTCTTGTTTCCGTTGCCCCTATTTTACAACAACTCCATGTCGTTTTCTATCATATATATATATATATATATATATATATATATATATAATCATATGGTTATATATCAATTTTACATTGCAACATGGAAATTTCTATGTTTCGAGATAGGTTCTCATCATCAGGCAATGTTGGTGTGATTGTGCAGATGATTTACATTTTAAAAAAAGAAAAAAAAATTCTTTTAAATGTAAATCATCTGCACAACCACACCAACATTGCCTGATGATGAGAACCTATCTCGAAACATAGAAATTTCCATGTCGCAATGTAAAATTGATATATAACCATATAATTATATTACATTAAGCTCTATAATACTCATTATATTGAGCACTGTTTATAATAAAATAAATGCCAGAGCACTCAAAATAAAAACAACCTTGAGTCCTCTTCACTTGGAATTATATATATATATATATATATATATATATATATATATATATATATATATATCAGCATGCGGTGTGGGTATAGAGAAATCCAAAGGGATATCCTGTACATACAGTGGTAGGATAACTCTCTAAGAGAACTCTAAATGTATATGTATATAAATACATATAGAGAAATTATAAGAAAAATTGAGGCAGACACGTTATTCATGGTAAATCCGATTTACCATGAAACAACGTGTATATATAAATTTTGTTTGTAAACGAGTTATTACGCGACCTAGGTTTCTACCATGTGGTGTCTACAGGTGATTTGCAAATCGCCTGAAGACACCACGTGGTAGAAACCTAGGTCGCGTAATAACTCGTTTACAAATGAAAAGTATTCAAAAGAAAATTTCTACGATCACATCACCCTTTACAAAGGTCACCTGACTCCCCAGACTGCAACCCCACTTGATTATTACGTGTGATGCGCAGTTCAACGAGAAACCAACAAAATTTCTTAACATGAATATGTGCCATCATTGCTTTCATTCCAGGTAAAGATAATTGTTTCTGCTTGAGTCTTATTTCTTGGAACACTTGATGTAGGATTTTCTGTTTAATTTGATTATTATTCCAACTATGAATACCTATGTTGCTGATATAACTACCTTCCCCCATCATCAGTACATTGGACTCTGCAGGAATGCTAACTTCCATATTTTCTATCTGTTGATTCATTTGGGATGTAGTATAGAATGCTTAAATGATTAGTGCTCATCTCTTTGCATTTAATCTTGTAAATGTGCCAGGCAATAGTCTAGGAAAAGGGCTCTCATTTTCTTGTTGTACTTCTGATGAGGTTTAAAATGTTTCTCTATTGGGACCCTCATCAGACATATAAGATTTTGTGGACTGATAAAGTTCTTTCATTAGATTGATGCATTCAGTGGATTTGGAACTTGGAAAGAAGTTTTCTCATGGATGAGAAGTGGAAGTCTATTGATGTGGTTATATGCTGCTGTGAGGTTAACATAGCAGGTATACAATTTTCTATTATAGACGGATGCAATTTCTTGTAGTTGTTTGATTACATTCTATCATTACCCACCTCACTTGTGTGAAAAACTGAATTGTGAGGAGTTGACTTTCATGAAATGAGGATTAAGTGAATAATGCCTGTGCATTATGTTAAACAAAAAGGAAACATACAAAGTAAATTGCAGATTGATTGATTTATTATTTACTGCTTATCAACCCTTTGCATGTTATTTAAAGCCGGAAAATTTTAGATTGTATGACCTTTTTAGATAATGTAGTGATACAGGTCTTACTAGCTAACCTATAGGAAAAGGGCTCTCATGTTCTTCTTGTCCGTTTTTTTTTTTTATATAATCGTGTCGCCCCAAGCAAGGCATTTTAATGCCACTGTTGTGCAGGGGGTTACCTAAGGGGAATGTTATGAGAAGGAGTGAGAGGTTGCAGAGGGTGTCAGGAAGAGAGTATGGGAAGGAAGAGAATACTGATGAGAGTGGGGTGGGCGAAGAAAAAAGCATGAGAGAGAGGATGTAAGTTAGTGAGACAGAAGAAGACTATTGACTGTACATTTAAATTCTTAGAGATTATAGATGTCGGGAAAGCAAGTATACGGAAGGGAATTCCACAGGCGGGAAGTGCGAGAAAAGAAGCAGATGGAGTAGAATTTGCGTTTACAGTTTATTGGTTTCACAGTAAGAGGATGGGACCTAGTTGCTAATCTTGTGACTCGAGGAAATTCATATACTGATGAGGTTTAAAATGTTTCTCTATTGGGACCCTCGTCAGACATATAAGATTTTGTGGACCGATAAAGTTCTTTCTTTAGACTGATGCATTCAGTGATTTGGAACTTGGAAGGCAGTTTTCTCATGGATGAGGAGAGGAAGTCTCTATTGATCTGGTTACATGCTGTTGTGGGGTCGACATAGCGGGTATACTGATCCATACTCCAATATATCTTAAATGTTTGGCATGAACTAATTTCACATTATGAATTTTTATGATGAATTCTGATGACATCATTGCATTCATTCCAATTCCAGATCATTGTTTCTGCTTTGGAAAGGTTTATCTTGAGTTATATTTCTTGGAACACTTGGTAGAAGATGGTGATTTTCTGATCAGTTTGATTATTATTGCAGCTAATTATTTTTTATAATTATTTCACCCCAAGCAAGGCAGCACTGCCACTGGTGCGCAGGGGATTACATAAAAGGTGAGTGATGAAAACGAGGAACAAGTTATAGGGGTGTGAGAGAATAGATAAGAGAAGGATGAGAACACTTATGTGAAAAGAGCTGCATGAGATTAACTTGGAAAGGAAGAAGAACATGATACAAGGGTTGTCAAGGAAAGGATGTGAATCAATGAGATAAAAGATGGCAATTGACATTGCATTTAAATTTTTGGATATTGTAGCTGTCAGGGAAGCAAGTATACGAAAGGGAAATCCACAAGCGGGAAGTGTGAGAAAAGAAGCTATTAGAGTAGAAGTTGCGGTTACATTTAATTGGTTTCATTGTAAAATAGTGGGACGTAATTGCTAGTCTAGTCAGTCAGTTAAGTGTCACACGTGATACACGCTTGGGCGATCATGTCTTGAAAGAGACATGACTGACTGGGCAAAAGATTATCCCGCAGTAGGTTGCCATTGCTTTCTGTGGTAGACTGGTTGCCAGCCAAGGCTATAGAACCCAATCTGTCCTGTTATTTAACCCATAACTGGAGGGAAGAGACGGATTAATACCTTTCCCAAGGGTATTTGCGCGCAAGTGAAAGCAATGAATTCAGCTGGAATTCGAACTCGGCTACCCGATTTCTCGTTTCGAACCGATATCCACTGAGCCACAAATGCAGAAGAGGAACCAGGAGGCTAAGTTCATCGGAGCAGAAGCCATGAAAGTATTTGTAGAAGAGACAGAGGGAAGCAATATTACGTCTGTCAGAAAGTGACTGGAGTTGTGCTACCAGGTCGGGACTATATCATTGACATAGCACCCTTATCATCAGTATATTGGCAACGGGAAGTGAGAGCAGAATTGTTTTCTTCTATTGGTAAAATCATTTAGAATGTAGTATGGAATGTTTAAATGTTCAGTACTCATCTCTTCACATTTTATACTTGTAAATGTGCAGGGTAAAATCTAGTAAAAGATTGAATAGGTAGGACCCCTCAGTTGCTCATTGTCGTACATAAAAAAAGAATTATAACTCTCAGGGGTTTTGAAAAGTCTTATTTCCTGAAAAGAATATCTTAGATGTGGCACAAGGCCAAATGTATTGGCCACTCAATGACGAACGAATCTCACTGTTCAGTTGTAATTGATTTAGTGAGACAAGCTTGTTAACCATTACATCACACCGAAGTGCCAGAGAAGAAAGTAAACTGCTTGGTCAATGAATGCCGATAGTTTCCGGTAGTGAGACGACTAATTCTACATTTTTATCATCGTATTTTGGTGTCCGACTTCTATGAATGTACTGACTCCTTCTACTAAGTTTTATATTTTTTCGGCGTCTATGGTAGTGAATTTTACATTATCGGTGGGTCGTTGTCTACGTTAAGGGCTAACTAAATCTAAACTTATTTATAAATGGAACTCTGTGTGTGTGTGTGTGTGTGTGTGTGTGTGTGTGTGTGTGTGTGTGTGTGTATCCGTTACCTATAGACTCCGAAACGGCTGAACCGATTTTCTTGAAAATTTACACAGTTGTACTATAAGCGTCTGCGAGTGTTCTTAGCTAGGTTTTGTGTCGAGGTACCCCCAATAAATATCGAAAATCGATAATCGAAAAAATCGGGTTATAGAAGGAGTGGTCCGATTTTAATCAAATTTGATACACTCATAGACAAAGACATAAGAAACATAACTTAGACATACCAGGAAATCAAAATTTGACTTACATCCATTCATTTTTCTTTCAGTCTACGGTCTTTTTTTTTTTTTTGGTCTTTTGTACCAACGTCCAAAGAGTCTGAGCTCCAGAACCATGGATTAGTTTTAAAGCTTTCATTATACCCGAGCAACGCCGGACTATCCTGCTAGTAAACAAATGAACTAAAATGTAGAAAAGTTGTGGGGGGGGGGGGGGGCAACGGAAACATTTGTTGTATGTCTTTTAAGTGGAGAAGAAAAATACTTAATCGCTTCTTTCTTTGGCGCTGAGAGAGAATACGAAGACAATTTTAATCGACAACAGACAAATAAACTGGAAGAATACTGTCTCCTGTTGCTTTCAAACAAATATGACTTGGTCTTTATATCATTTTCACATTTCTAACCAAACCGCATTTAACAGGCCCACCGGAGCGAAAAGAGATAAATATTAAAAAAAAAATAAAGATTTTAGAAGAAAAAAAGTGTCTTACAAACAACATTCTGTCCTACAGGTTTGATGAAAATATTTTGGACAGATACAAAATACATTTAATAAACTCCTTTTCAGTCTGACACAAAGAAAGGAATCAGCGAAGATCGAACTTGTCATCACTTACTTCGCGCCCGTGTCTTTATTTACTCATCTTTGCTTAAGCTTGCATAGGGTCGCAAGTATTGGGTTAACCCAGTGAGAATCGAACTCACTACACAACAGTAATGGGCTGCGATATTAACTCGTTAAGCATTACCATTGAGAATAATATTTTGTTTTTTAATCATATCACCCCAAGCAAGGCGGTAACGCCACTGATGCGCAGGGGGCTACGTAAGAGTGAAAAGATTGGAAAAAGAGAAAGCCGGAAACCACATCCTAACCAGGAAACAAGGTTTTCCAATCTTTTCACTCTTTTCTTTTTTCTTTTTTTTCAATTGGAGGAGATAGACTAAACTATCGCCCGGTTCACACTCCACCCACGTCTATTGAACAGGTGAAGAGGCTCATCCCTTGTTCCCGGTTTAGGATGTGGTTTCCGGCTTTCTTTTTTCCATTCTTTTTACCCGAGCAACACCGGGCTATACTGCTAGTTCTTATATACTTTTAACTGGGGATAAATAGATGATAGGAGAATAACGTGAGAAATAATAATGATTTTATAGGGTAGTAATCCAAGTATCCGTAAGATAATTGTCATAATTCCTAATCTTGATCGTCAAAGCTGATAGAATCATTAAGTGCAATACAATCATCCTACTTTCCAATAAAATATAGAATGTTAAAAAAAGGTGCCACCTATGTCTCCACTAAGGTATGCTTTTAGAAATAAAGAACACTGCTTTGAAAATTCTGTATCTCTATTATGGTAAAAGTTTTCATTTCCCCCCAAGTAAGGCAATAATGCCACTAAGGCGCAAGTTTTTCTACAGTGTTAGAGAATATGAAAAAAAATACTATTAAGAAGAGGGAACAATAAAAGAACAAGTCTTAAGAAGATAACGATTAATATTGCATTTAAATTTTTGTAAATCAAATTTGACTGGAAACTGGAAGAGAGTTCCAAAAGCAAAAAGTACAAAAGAAGAAATTGTTAGCAAAGAACTTTTACATGTAGCAATTTTGAACAGTAAAATGATGAGACCTAGCTGCCAATCTAGTACTGCTTTTGAATCCACTGCGTTTAGGCGCCATAGAGGCAAGTTCATCAGGGCATTTAGCATAAAAATCTTCATCAAAAAGGCACAAGGAACGTTCATTAGTTGAGTGGAATCAGGGAAATCAATTGGCGTATCGTATAATTTGTTATTCGTGCCTTGAATATTCCTGCCATATCTGGTCCGGTGTTCTTGCTGTACATCTCGAGATTTTTGACAAAATCCAAAGAGGGTAGTATTTACATTATTCGGACTATTGTCCTCATCTTTGATGATATACCCCAGTGATTGTAATAATGGGTTTGGTTCGAAATTCCTAGCACCTGAAGAAGGCTGGAGCGTACAACGGCCTAAACGTCGTACAAATGGCAACCAAGATGAAGACAATAGTCCGAATAATGTAAATACTGTAAATAGTACCTCATCTCAGAAATGTAGTCAAATCCAAAGAGGGGTCTGCTATTTTTTCAGTCCTGACCTAGTATCACGACTTCAGTCACTTTCCTACTTCTATAACCTGTCTACCCTATGTATTTTCTATAAATATTTTCAATTGTTCGAATGAGCTTTCCTCCTTGGTGCCTCAACCGCATGAATTTAAACGTACTACTAGATTGGCAATTAGGTCTTATCGTTTTACTATTGAATTAACTAGATATAATGGAAAGTCTTATTCTAATAGTTTCTTTTTTTTTTTTTCGCACTTATCGCCTGTAGAAATTTCTTCTGTTTTCTTACTTCACCAGTCTTCTTCTTCTTCTTCTTCTTCTTCTTCTTCTTCTTCTTCTTCTATGTGCCGTTTCCTTTCAGAACGTAGTCGATCATGGCCTTCCATGTCTCCCTATCCCTAGTGGCTCTTAGCACGTTTTTTTCCTGTTAGTCAGTTAAGTGCCATACACGCTTTGGGCGGTCATGTCTCGAAAGAGCCATGACTGACTGGGCAGAAAATTATTCCGCAGTATGTTTCCATTGCTTTCTGCGGTAGACTGGTTGTCAGCCAAGGCTATAGAACCCAATCTGTCCTATTATTTACCCCATAACTGGAAGGAAGAGACGGATTAATACCTTTCCCAAGGGTATTTGTGCGTAAGTGAATGCAAAGAATTCAACTGGAACTCAGCAAACCGATTTGTCGTTCCGAGTCGATATCCACTGCACCACAATGCACGTCCTTTTTTCCTGTTTCCACTCAAATTCTTCTCTGCCATCCACTTGCTCAAGACCGTCAACTATGTTATGCGTTACTTTTCGCTGTCTCCCTTTCCCTCTGCCTGAACTGTGAGTATCAGATACTCCAAGCCCTCCTTCCTCACTAGTATCAGTTTCCTTTACGTTTCCATCCTCTCCAGAACCTTATCCTTACGCACATGTTCGATACACAGTATCTTCAACATCCTTCTGTAGAACCACATTTCTGTTGCTTCAAGTCTCTCCTTCATCTTTGAGGAGATTGTCCAGCATTTACTGCCATATGAAAGAACAAACATGAAATCTTCTTCCTCTATGTGCCCTGCCCTTTCAGGACGTAGGCGATCATGGCTTTCCACGTTTCCCTACCCCTGGTGGCTCTTGGCACACCTTCTCCTGTTACACCATGCAAACCTCGTTCCATTATCTACCTGATTAGGTCCATCAAATATGTTATCCGTTGCTTTCCCCTGTCTCTTTTTCCCTCTATCTGGCCTGTTAGTATCAGGTTCTCCAAGCCCTCCTTCCTCATTGCATGTCCAAGGAACTTTAGCTGTCTCTTCCTGATGCTCAGTATTAATTTCCTTTTTGTTTCCATCATTTCTAGGACCTCATCATTGTTCACATGCTCGATCCATGATATTCACAGCATCCTTCTGTATAACCACATTTCAGTTGCTTCCAGTTTTTCTTTCATCTTTGATGATATTGTCCAGTATTCACTTACCAATCCAATACCCACTTCTTAGTTTCTAACGAAATTTCCCTGTCTCTTTATACTCTACTCGGCTTCTGGAATGCATCTTTGGCCATGTCAATTCGCCTTCGGATCTCACTTTCCATCTTCTACTACATTGTTTAAAAATTTAAGTGCAACGTTTATCGCCATCTTCTGTCTTTCTTAACCTTTTTTTTATTTTCCTTTCTCCTCATTAAAGGCTTTTTATACACTTTCTCTTCCAGTAACCGCTTGCGTCTTAGTGGTACTATTACCTTACTTAAAGTGAAATGATTAAAAAAGAACCAGACATCTGTAAAATCGAATCGCAGTTAGAAAAATAAACAAGCTACCGATGCACTCGTCCGTCAAAGCACACCCAATCTTAAGTTTTTTTTTCTTTAATGTTTTCTTCAATTTACAGAGCAGAATCAGATTTAATTACAATAAGTGCTCTATTTTCACTTATCTTTGTTTTATTTTTTTCACCGGTTCTGACATATCTACGTGTGTCGGGTTTATTTAATAGCTTCGGATAGGTTTTCTTTTAATTACTATAAACAAGTATAGAGATAACAAAATAACGATGCAGACATAAAAATACACTGGTGTGTATCAAAAGCATTCTCGTTATTCAATCATGAGGAGACTCACAAACCCACTTGTATGGACGTGAAACTTAAGTAATTCAATATAAGTAATATTTTTCGATTGTTCGGACCCTTCTACAGCTGCTTCTGTATTCCCGTTTGCTATTTCGTCTTAAAGCAATACAAACGACATCTGATGATCGTCCACTTTAGGGTTTTATTTCACATGCCAAGGATCACAATGTTTAAACTATTTTATGGGCCGTGTCTCTTAAGGATGTGTGTAATCATGATTCTCCATGATTTCTCATTCCTTGTAGGCCTGAGTAATATTTGACCACTTATTACAAACCTTTCTGCTCATGTTCTTCTACAATATCGTTACGCATGTTGATTACTGGATGTGCATTGTGGTGCAGTGGTATCGACTTGGAACGAGAAATCGGGGAGCCAAGTTCGAATTCCAGTGGAATTCCTTGCATTCACTTACACGCAAATACCCTTGGGAAATATATTAATCCGTCTCTTCCCTCCATTTATGAGTTAAATAACAGGACAGATTGGGTTCTATAGCTGGCAACCAGTCTACCGCAGAAAGCAATGGCAAACTACTGCATGATAATCTTCTGCCTAGTCAGTCATGTCTCTTTCGAGACATGATTGCCCAAAGCGTGTATCACGTATGGCACTTAACTGACTGATGTTGATTACTGCTTCACTCTCTTTTGTGAGTGCCAGATTCTCCACGCCTACTTTTCTAACCATGTTCCATAGAATTTTCAAAAGTCTCTTGCTGATCTTAAACAAAAGTGTCATTTCATGTTCTTCCATGGAACTCTCAATATCCTTCTGTAGAACACCATCACCGTTACCTCAAGTCTTTTCGTTATAAACATTCACTACCACATAGTGCGACACAATGATTAGGACACCAACTGTAGGAAATATTTTCTTACAAATTACTCGAATATCGGGCCAGAAAAAGAAGATGCCGAAAATTCAACTCGCCGGTACAATACCACGAACTGCTATCCACCTAACCAGTCAGACCTAAAAACATTTCTCATTCGATAATGGAGGCCGTATACTGGCATAATACCACGCCGAAGAATGATGTATCGTCGTCTAATACGCCTGCCAATATGATTCACCGTTACCAACTGAAAGTGAAGGGAATTACTACTACATTACCGCCTGATCACTAAGGATCATAGTATATACAAAATTGGGAACAGAGTATGGGTGGATAGCAGTTCGCGATATTGTACCGGCGAGTTGAATTTTCGGCATTTTCTTTGTCTGGTCCGATATTCGAGTAATTTGTGAGAAAATAACTGTTTGACGTGCGCTGGTAATCCTGCTATGAACGCACATGCGAGTCCTTGCTCGGATATTCCGCCAAAGAGACCCGCTAGCTTCTTCAAGTTGGCTAAAAATACCTCGACGGATTCGTCCGGACGTAGTCGGCGTTCCACAAACTGCACGGATGAATAGATGTCGTGAATGGATGTGCGTTGAGGTGAAGTAGATATCAGCTCGGAACGAGAAATCGATTTTCGAATTCCAGTTAAATTCGTTGCATTCACATACGTGCAAATACCCTTGGGAAATGTATCAATCCATCTCTTCTCCCTCAAGCTATGGGATAAATAGCAGGACAGATTGGGTTCTACAACCTTGATTGGCAACCGGTCTACTGTAGAAATTAATGGCAATCAACTGCGGGAAAATCTTCTACTCAGTCAATCATGTCTCTTTCGAGACACGATCGCCCAAGCGTGTATCACGTATGACACTCAACTGACTGAGATTTCATGAAAGTTTTACTTTAGATATTTTTTACAATTAATATTATAATACGCAGTAACTAGAAATCATTGCTTACACGATTTATTAATGATGACATATCAAACCTATCCCAAGGAGAAATATGGGTTGTGAAATTTTATCCTTGCTCTCGACTTATTTACAGTCCTCATATTCACTGTTATTGTTCATTTTGCTGTCCATGTCTAGACACATCTCTTTTTCATACCGCGCAAATCCTGCTAATCCTGCTAATCCTGTTTTCATTGAATCTGAGTCCGTGCTACTCGACCGAGGGATCGAAATCAAAATGACCATGTCATGAACAAACAATTTAACCATCTAGATTATTTTATGGTGATACTTATATATGGTCATTTTCTAAGCATAGTTTAGATGTGGCACAAGGCCGAAAGTATGGAGCACCTAGTCGTAAATGAACTAGCTCGACAAGTTTGTAATCCCTTACCCCACGCCGACGGGCCCCGTGTGACAAATATGACTGCACTTGAAATCTGACCATAGTTCTTGTATGTGTCGTGTTTTTCAAGACTGAGGTGATCATGGCCCTCCACATCACCCTATACCTCCTCCTGTTATCTCGCTCGACCCCCGCTCCGCTATACATTTGCTCAAGTCTATCAAGTATGTCACACGTTGCTTTTCCTTATCTCTCCTACTTTCTATCCGTCCCGTGAGCATCAGATTCTCCAAGCCCTCCTTTCTCACTACATGTCCCAGAAACTTCAGCTCTCTTTTCCAGGTGCTAAGTATCATTTTCTTTTTTTGCGTCTATCCTCTCCAAAACCTCATCATTTCTCACATGTTCTGACCATGTTATCCTCAGCATCCTTCTGTAGAACAACATTTCGGTTCCTTCAAGCCTTTTCTTCGTCGTTGATGAGATTGTACAGCATTTGCTGCCATATTGAAGGACAGACATCCCATAACAATCCAATACTCTCCTCTTTATTTCACCAGTCTCAAAAAGAAACCTTTTAACAACTGATCATGGTGGTAACTGATCGTAACTGAAAAGAAAAAGTTATTAACTAGATGTAAAAGCCCTAGCCAGTTGCCTGAGTTCATTAGCACTAGTTTCAAATTTGGGATTTTAATTTTTTTTTTATTTGTTTTATTTTAGTTTCTTCGACTTGTAGTTGGCATATTGGGCTCCTTTTTTTGCTGATGACCATCCATTCAGTTTTCTTGAGGTTTATACTCAATCTTTTCTACTCACTTTCTTCTGCTACCTTCTTCTGTAGTAGATCCTGCGTTTTTCTTTCGGTCTCTATGTTCATCATTACATACCCCAGAATCTCCAGCTTACTTTTCCTGATGTTAAGTATAAGTTTCGTTTTCGTTTCCCCGCCAAATTCTCATCGTTGCTCACATGTTCGGTCTATGGTATCCTCAACATCCTTCTGTAGAACTACAATTCCGTTGCTTCAAGTCGTCCCTATATCTTTGAGAAGATTGTCCAGCATTCGCTGCCGTATTGAAGGACAGACATCACATAACAATACAGTACCCTCTTCTTTGTTTCCAACGAAATCTCCCTATCTCTCAATATTCTACTCTGCCTTTGGAATGCATCTTTGACTATGCCAATACGCCTTCGGATTTTAGTGTCGCACTTTCCATCCTATGTTAGAACACTTCCTAGTTATTTAAATTTCTGTACCTGCTTGATTTTAGTATTTCTTTCTCATTTTTGTAACTACTTCCTGTAGGAGGTCTCGTAGTTTTATTTCCATGTCTGATCTCAGGAGGAAATTACTGGAAAGTAATTGACACTCACCTAAAGCGAGCTGAATATAAAATGCTCCTCTTACCAATAACAATTCCACCGAACTTCTCTACGGCATATGACTTCACTGAACTTTTTGTCCTTTTGAATTTGTATTTTAATTGGGGTCATCAGGAGAGAATGTGCACCGTTTCGGGGCCTTTTGAATTTGTATCTTTGAGAAGATTGTCCAGCATTCGCTGCCATATTGAAGGACAGGCATCACATAGCATTTCAGTACCCTCTTTTTTGTTTCCAGCGAAATCTTCCTTTCTCTCAATATTCTACTCTGCCTTTGGAATGCATTTTTGACTATGCCAATACGCATTTGGATTTTGGTGTCGCACTTTCCGTCCTATGTTAGTAGACTTCCTAGTTATTTAAATTTCTGTACCTGCTTGATTTTAGTATTTCTTTCTAATTTTTGTAACTACTTCCTGTAGGAGGTCTCGTAGATTTCTTTCCATGTCTGATCTCAGCACTGTATCATCTGCGTATCTTAAATTGCTCAGATTGCGGTCGCTAATGACGAGTAGCGCTATCAGGATTGTCTCGCTGTATGTCTGGCGAGAAGACACATCCTTGTCTGACACCCCTTTCTATCTTTGTATATCTGCTGAACTCGTTTTCTGTCCCTATGCAGGCAGTTTGTTACCAATAAAGGCTCTTGGTTACTCTAATGTCTTTCCCAAATAGGTTTGCCTAGCGTCTCCATCAGGTCTTTGTGACGTACTCTCTCGAATGCCTTTGCGTATTCTATTAAACTCAGGGTCCTGAGTTAGTCTGTTATAAAATCAACATTCAGTCATTTGAGTGTGCCCGTTGCCTCGAGTATACAGGGGAATTGAAAGGTAACTCCCTATTTTATGTATGATAGACACTTTCGTCTTGTAAAAATTAGACGGGAGAATCCATAATACATAAAATAGGGAGTTACTTTTCAGACACACTTTAGTTTCAATAGAAAAATACGCAAAAATATTCTGACATTTCTTTTTAATCAATAAGAAATCATCTTAACAGACATGCTAAGATGCGTTCCGAAAAACTGAGACAAAAATCACGGAAAATATTGCCAACAATAACACTTTGGAAATTATCATTTTGCAACAAAACTCTATAGATGATTGTTATGGATATTTGACTAGTATTACTTTGATGCGTCTTATCGTAAGTTTGTGACCGTTATTCTTCAGTTGATCGTAGACAGCGTAGATCGGACACAAATAGATATTACCCAGCAGATTTATCTTCACTTACTTTTTAATCGGGATACATGTCTGTCCATTGATGGTTGACTTCCGAAATAGGCCACGAAGACCGAAAGAAACCCAAAGTTAATATTCACGAGCTGTACCTTGAAAGACTACTTGGCCTCAAACTCGCGCGTGACCACAACTACCGTTTGTACGTACGATCCATTGCTAAGGATGCAGGTAAAATGGTCGGCTCCATGTTAGATTACTTGCTTTCATTCTTGGTTTTTTTTTTTTTTTTTTTTTGCTTCTTATCAAGAGTAATACCTTATGAATTATCATTTTGCTACAAAATTCCATCGCTCATTATTATGGATATTTATCTAGTATTTCTTTCATTTTATTTTCTTGCTTCTTATAGCAACTTTGCGGTCGTCATTCTACGGTTCGTAGGCCGCGTTGACCTTAAATAAATATTTAACCTTCAGCAATATTTATCTTGACTTACCTTGTACTCGGGAAACTTGATCATATTTGCTCAATGGATATGCTGATAGTGTAGCGGTAACCAGTGCGAAAAGAGAAATTGACCGAGACTATTTGGTGTGTTAATGTTCTTCGAAAAGGTAAAAACGTCTCTCTATTCTCTCTACAACTCTTATGGGTTAAATCGTTAAGTAAACAGGGCTTTGTAGCTTTGGGTGGCAGTCAATCTATAAAAAGAGCTACTGTAAATTCAAAATTTCGGAAATTGTTGTGGGATCTCCCCTTTGTATATGATAATGAACTCTACTGAGTATACATACACTTCTGCCATAGAGAGAACAGCAGTTGCTGCCATAGAGTTGAAAGGAGAGAGTATTCGTAGAGATCCGTTAGAATTATCGGAGAGTACCGGAACTGATACGTAAGTTACCGAGAGATACCGAACTTACCCAGAGACTACCGAATCAAAAGTCATACTAGCTCTGAGCTCCACTCAGCTAGAATAATATACACGGATATACTATTTCCAACGACTTCACTTCAAGACTTGTATATATTTATTTCTTAATAATAGTATTCCTGGATTTACTAACCTGCGTTCATGTTTGTATATTCCGTTCAATATAACCTACTTTTCTATCTCAAAATCTGTTCTTGTTGTTCATTATTTTGTGCGGTTCCTCACCCGGAAAACACAACAGAAATCATTACTACCCGATCTTTCTCAAGAGATCATGGTAATTCGCAAAAAATTAAAAAAAGAATTAGTGGAGAGCCATGATCGTTTACGTACTAAGGGGACATCTTTTTATGTGCCGTGTCTCTTCAGGACGTAGGTGATCATGGCCTTTCACATCTGCCCCTTGTAGCTCTTAATATCTTTTGTCTTATTTCTCCCAAATCCTGCTCTGCCATTCACTTGCATAAGCCCATCAAGTATGACGCTCTGTTTTCCCCGTCTCTCTTTCCCTCTATCAGCCCTGTGAGTGTCAGCTTCTCTAAGCCCTCCTTCCTTGTTACGTGTCCCAAAAACCTCAGCACTCTCTTCCTGATGTTAAGTATATGTTTCCTTTTCGTTTACATTCTCTCCAAAACCTAGTTGTTGTTCACAGATTCGGTCCATGTTATCCTCAACATCCTCCTGTAGAACAACATTTCTGTTGCTTCGAGTGTTTCTTTCTTCTTTGAGAAGATTGTCCAGCATTTACTGCTATATGGGAAGACAGATATCGCGTAACAGTCTCGTACTCATTTTTTTTTTCCAACAAAATTTTCGTGTCTCTCAGTACTCTACCCAGCTTTTAGAATGCCTCCTTAACCATCACAATACACCTTTGAATCTCAGTGTAAAAAATTTAAAGTTTCATGATAAATATTTTTAAGTATTGTATAATCTCAGAATGTTAGCAAAATATCCTTGGATCCGTTAACTGTTTCTTGGTTCGTGGCCTACACTTTAACAAAATGTCGTTACAATTCACTGTTAGTGGTAAAAATAAAACTGACTGATTACTGAACAACTGCTACATAAATGCGGCCTTATACCAGAAATGGTCTCTTACCGTGTGTGTCGGGATTGTAAGATTGCCTCGAGTTTATTTTATATCTTTAACAAAAAACAAAAATTGATATCTTAAACAAAATAACTCACAAGTGCCCGGAGTCGTTATTATTTTACCAAGATTTTCAAGAGGCCATGGTAATTTGCAGAAAATAAAAAATAACGTTTTTTCTTGTCCTACTTTGCCGCTATTCGCCTTGTGAGTATCAGATTCTCCAAGCCCTCCTTCCTCATTTCGTATCTCAGAAACCTTAGCTGTCTCTTCCTGATGCTAAGTATAAGTTGCTTTTTCGTTTCCATTCATTCCAAAACCTCGTCTTTGCTCACATGTTAGGTCCATGTTATCCTCAACATCCTTCTGTAGAAACACATTTTGTTGCTTCGAGTCTTTCCTGCATCTTTGAGGAAATAGTCCAGCACTCGTTGCCATATAGTAGAACAAACATACCATAATAGTTCAGTTGTCTTTTCTTTGCTTTCAACAAAATTTTCATGTCTCTCAGTACCCAGCATTTAGAATGCGTCCTTCCTCATCACAATGTGCCTACTGATCTCAGTGTGAAAAATTTAAAGTTTTCTTTATAAATATCTTTAAGTATTGTATAATCTCGGAATGTTAGCAAAATATCCTTGGATCCGTTAACTGTTTCTTGGTTCGTGGCTTACACTTTAACAAGATGACATTACAATTCACTGTTGGTGGTAAAAATAAAACTGGCTGATTACTGAACGACTGCGACTTAAATGCGGTCTTATACCAGACGATCGAGTGCTGATTGCGGACACGGAAAGGAAACTACAAGACCTCATACAGAAAGTAGCAGTGGAGAGTGACAAGAAGGAACTACAAATAAACTTTAAGAAAACTGAGTGTATGGTCATCAGCAAAAGATACAACCCAAAATGCCAAATACAGGTGGGGGATAACAGAATCAAACAAGTACAAGAATTTAAGTACCTAGGAAATGTTCTAACAGGAGATGGAAAGTGCGACACGGAGATCCGAAGGCGAATTGGCATGGCAAAGGACGCGTTCCAGACGATGAGCAAAATACTAACACACAGGAAAATCTCAATAGAAACGAAGAAAAGAGTTCTTCAATACGGCAGTGAATGCTGGACAAAACTGGAAGCGGCCGAAATGTGGTTCTACAGAAGGATGCTACGGATATCGTGGACTGAGCATACAAGAAACGACGAGGTGTTAGAAAGAATGGCAACAAAAAGGAAATTGATACTGAGCATCAAGAAAAGACAACTGAAGTTCCTGGGACATGCAATGAGGAAGGAGAGCCTGGAGAACCTGATACTGACTGGACAGATAGAAGGAAGGAGAGACAGAGGAAGGCAGCGGATAACATATTTGCAGAGCCTGATCAGGTGGATGACGGAACGGGGATTGCCAGGAGCAACAGGAGCAAACATACTAAGAGCCACAAGGGATAGGGAGACGTGGAGAGCCATGATCGCCTACGTCCTGAAGGGACAGGGCACATAGAAGAAGAAAGATACCAAAAATGGTCTCTTACCGTGTGTGTCGGGATTGTAAGATTGCCTCGGGTTTATTTTATTTCTTTAACAAAAATAAAAATTGCTATCTTAAACAAAATAGCTCACAAGTGCCGGGAGCAGTTATTAATTTTATCTAGATTTTCAAATAATTTTTTCAAAGAAAACATCTCGTTAGATTAAATGACACGGTTATCTCGTTTAAACATCAGAAGGAAGAAAATTAGTAGAACATGTCTCCGTGCCCGGTTTAGTTAAAATGTCTTATTTCAAAATCGGCTGACAACTCTTAATGGTCACAAAAAAAATATTACCAAAAAAAGAAAATCACGGAAAATATTGCCAACAATAATATTTTGTGAATTATTACTTTGCAACAAAACGCTACAGATGATTATTTTGGATATTTGACAAGTATTACTTTGATGCGTCTTATCGTAAGTTTGCGACCGTTGAGGTGCAGTGGCTATCGACTCGGAACGAGAAACTGGGGAGCAGAGTTCGAATTCCAGTTGAATTCGTTGCATTCACTTGCGCGCAAATACCCTTAGGAAAGGTATTAATCCCTCCAGTTATGGGTTAAATAACAGGACAGAGTGGGTTCATTAGCCTTGATCGGCAACCAGTCTACCGCTGAAAGTAATGGCAGCCTACTGAGGGGAAAATCTTCTGCCTAGTCAGTCATGTCTCTAAAGGGACATGATCGCCCAAGCGTGTATCGAGTATGGCACTAAATGACTGTTTATACAGTTGATCGTAAACAGCGTGCATCGGTTATAAACAGATAATATCCAGCAGATTTATATTCAGTTACTTTTTAATCCAGATACATATCTGTCCATTTGTGGTTGACTTACAGAGTAGGGCACGAAGACCGAAA
>JBBBDQ010000323.1:2195000-2377500 GCA_037127315.1 Ascarosepion bandense | reverse complement strand
GCCCAAAGTTCCACAGCCCCAAATAACTAACTTCAAACACTAAAGCAATTATTATGTTTGACAAATGTTTAAGTTGGTTCGGCTTTCAATGAGAAACTTCTTCTTCTTCTTCTTCTTCTTCTTCTTCTTCTTCTTCTTCTTCTTCTTCTTCTTCTATGTGCCCTGTCCCTCCAGGACGTAGGCAATCATGGTTCTCCACGTCTCCCTGTTGTTATGACTCCATTTCATGTTTTTCTATCTTCCCTATCATCCCTAGCAGTACATAGATAAAGTTTTCCTTAGTGTGTGGGCTGTACTTAATAAAACAATTTTTTGTATATCTCTTAAGCTGGAGTTTCCAGGGTTTCTTTCAATGTGTTGTTTTGTTCCATTTTTTATCATTCCAAGTGCACCTACTATCACTGGCACAACTCTTGTTTTCAATTTCCACATTTTTTCTATTTCAATTTCCAGGTCTTTATATTTTGACAGTTTTTCAAATTCCTTGATTGCTATGTTACAATCCGCTGGACAAGCCATATCAATTAATAGACAAGTTTTCTCCTTCTGGTTTTTAACAATAATGTCTGGCCTGTTTGCTTCAATTTTTCTGTCTGTGTAGATGGTGTAATCCCATAGAATGGTTACATCTTCTATTTCTGTAACCGGTGCTGGGTGATGTTCATACCAGTGTTTGTTTACAGATTTTCCATAATGTTTGCACATTGTCTAATGTAAATATTGCCCCACTCTATCGTGGCGATTTTTATATTCATTTGGGGCAAGCACAGAACAGCCTGAGATTAGGTGGTCTATTGTTTCTTGGTGTTTATCACAAAACCTGCATTATTATTATTATTATTATTATTATTATTATTATTATTATTATTATTGTGCATTTCGCTTACAATGACGACTTGCCTTTAAAGTGTTATTCTCTAAAAACAATTACGCCGATCTACTGTTTTAGTTTTTCTTTCAAAATACACTATTATTATTATTATTATTATTATTATTATTATTATAAATGAAGCCTACGTACCGCTCTCGTAAAGATTCCCCTTTTTCTCAAGCAAATATCCATGTTCTCAAGTATCCATAGCTCAGTGGATAAAAGTGTTGGTGCGATCTAGTGACTTGACCAAAAGTGGGTTCAATACCTGCTTACGCCAATGGCGAACAAAACTTAGGGAGTTGAGTTAAAGGGAGATAACTAAAACATCCGGAAGTGGCATGACTCATGGAACGAGAACAATCTACCCCAGTGAACGAAATTTCAAAACTTCAATCATCTAAAGAAGGTCGGAGCGAACAACGGCTGAAACGTCGTGAATATGACAATAAACATGAGGAACAATGTAAATAAATATCCATGTAGTCAAATTTATAACAAACAAAAACAGAAAGGCGCCCAAATCCGGATGCTCCAAATATTGACATGTGATTCATGGTCTTCAAATTCTTGTAGAGCCTAGGAGAATCTTGTTGCAAGAATCAGCTTCGTCTTTGTCACTATTTAATGATCAGCATAGATGACTTCTCCTGTTTCCCTGAAACCCAGGCGGATCACGCCTTATAGCTGATAGCTACCCTCTTGAACCATGTTTTCAGAGAAACTACCATGCTACCCATTGAATTCCTTGCATTCACCTATGCGCAAATACCCTTGGGAAAGGTATTAATCCGTCACTTCCCTCCAGTTATGGGTTAGATAACAGGACAGATTGGCTTCTACAGCCTTACCTGGCAACTAGTCTACCGGGGAAAACAATGGCAACCTACTGTGGGATAATCTTCTGCCTAGTCAGTCATGTCTCTTTGGAGACATGATCGCCCAAGCGTGTATCACGTATGGCACTTAACTGACTGACTGAATATAATAGTTGAAATAATGATTAAGTCTTTTACTGGTTATAAAGTGGGGGATCAGTTTTCTATTGTTATGAAGTAATGAACTGATTCCCCACTAATTACTATATGATGATATATTATATCTCTTCTCCCTCTAGCTATGAGTCAAATAACAGGACATATTGGGTTCTGTGGCCTTTGCTGGCGGCCGGTCTGCCGCAGAGGGCGATGGCAACCTGCTCCAGGATGATCTTCTGCCCAGTCAGTCGTGTCTCTTTCGAGACGTGATCACTCAGGCGTGTATCACGTATGGCACTTAACTGACTGACTGACCATGTTACCATTCGGCTCATATTAGTTTATATTCCAGTTCGTAGTGGCAGCACCAAGTCTTGTCAACAATGACATAGCTTTCCAGGAAATAGTCACCTTCAGCTTTTTAAGCAAACCATAACAAATTTGCATCTTGTGAACTTTCACTTCTTCTTCAACCATCCGTAAGAATCACCTGGCAAAATATCTGCAATATCCAAATATCGTTTCCTGCACAGTGAAGTCCATGTTCATCTCCATTGTTTTAATGGATATTCGTATTTGAGCAAATACTGTTATTTTTTTATTTGTTTGCTTTTTATTTGTTTGTTTTTAACTTTATATTTATGTATATCTACCGGCCTAAATATTCGAGAAATCTTCTAAGGAAAATATGCGTCCCCCGTCAGGATTCCAACCTGCGTCCCCCGTCAGGATTCCAACCTGCGTCCTATAGGCTTTTTTTAAACAAAGACAATTTTATTTTACGTTTAACTCCGATATATTTCTAATTTATTTGATTAAATAAAAAATAATAATGATTACAGAAATAAATTTAAAATATATGTCGGAATTAATCCAATTCGTAACATTTCGTAAAATAAAATTGTCTTTGCATTTGTTAACATTAGGATACGAAAACAGAGCCGATATGAATGTTACGAAAAATCAGAAATTTCTGTTCAGTATTTACATTATTCGAACTATTGTCCTCATCTTTCTCATCAACGTCTATATCCTTAAGGACACATAGCCCAGTGGATTTAGACGTTGGTTAGTTCCTGTGACTTGACTTAAAGAATTGTGAGTTCAATACCAGGCTACAGCAGTGGTAAACAATAACTTACAGGGTTAGAGGGAGATAACTCATGATTTCTAGAAGAGGCATTAGGCAAGGAATGGAGTTCATATACCCCACTCTTCTTCATCTGTAATGAGAATGTCCAGCATTCACTGCCATATAGAAAGACCGATATCACATAACAAAGAGTTCTGTATTTTTTGTTTGTTTCTAACGGTATTTTTCTGTTTCTTAATACTTTGCTTTTTTTTTTTTTTTTTTTGAAAGCATTTTTTTTTATCCAAATGCGCCTTCGGATTTCTCTGCCACACTTTCTGTCCTCTCTTAAAACGCTTCCCAAATATCTAACTTGTTGCACTTGTTTTATTTCGGTGTCTCTAATCTGCAATTTGTTCATTTTATGATTCAAAATAAATTTAAAAAATCAGCATACACTTATATTTATGTTATCTTTGCTAGTGGTTAATTAAGTGACAAAACGGAAAAAAATCCTATGATGCGCTTCGTCTCTCAAAAAGATTTCTTCAGACAAAATATATATACATATTTTTATTGATGGAAACATAACAACCGCTTTCTCAGACCAATTATTAAAAGTGACTTCGTGCGAGTGAATCGTGTAGATCTCAGCAAGGGTCAGTTCTTTCTTATAAACTCGTATAATCACAAAGAACTTAGCCATTTAATAGAAGCCACATCACTTGAAGACTTTCAATTGCAACAACAACCAAAATGGATAGCACATATAACTTGAAGGGATAATAATAACATATTCAACTTACTGACGTTCCACACTCCCTCAAACAAAAGGCAAGAAAGGAAAGCCTCATCGTCAATACTGGAAAAGACAATAAGAGCTACTAGACTTGAGAAAACGATTTTCCTAAAAATTGTTAAGAGAAAAATTTTATGAATTTAAACTGACAGCAATACTGGCTGATCGGTCAATGAATGTCAAATGTTTCCTTATAGGGAAACGGTTATATTACTGTTATGGCGAATCTTTGTCACTAACTTGTTGTGGCCTGTTTGGGCCAGGAAGAAAGACACGGAAACAAGAAGGTGGGTTCAAACAGTGTGTTAAAATAACAGAACACATATACAAGTACGAGTGTTAGTAATCAGCAAAAAAGATGTGTACGTCCGAACTGTATAGTTACGATGTGTCTCGACTGCCTCTAGACTGTCATACAGCTGCCTCCTAGCTGCATCCCTACTGACGTTCCCGGAAGTCACACAGGTTAGTATTCATTGACTGAGGAAGAGTTCATTCCTATAGATAAAGCACCATAACAATTACCATTACAATAGAGTCAATGGAAACTACACAATCCTTTCCTTAGTTTTAGGGTATTTTTGCTAGGGCTACATATATATATATATATATATACGAGGTTCATTCAATAAATAAGGTGCATTTTTTGGTATAGTGGCTTCTAATATAGATAGAAGCTTACTTTCTTTTAATTTTTTTCCTTTACTTTTTTTTCATAGGGATTTAAATTTTTTTGCAAATTGAAAAAAGAACTTGAGAGTTTTGGAGATTAACAAAGATAGCCGACCAAGAAGCATGCTTCAGGATTGAACAGAAGTCAGTTATCAAGTTTTTGGTTGCTGAAGAGTGCAAACCAATTGAAATTCATAGGATAATGTCAACTGTGTATGGTGTTACATGTTTCAGCCAAAAAATGCCTACAAATGGGCTAAATTGTTTAAAGAAGGACGGAGCAGTGCTGAGGTTGAAGACAGGCCTAGGAGGCCTACAGAAGTGAGGTCTTCTGATGTGATCGAATCAGTCAATAACCTCATTCAGTCTGACAGAAGGGTAACAGTGGATGATATTGCAAGAACTTTGAGCCTATCTGTTGGGACAGCACACAAAATTATCCATGATGACCTTGCCTACTCGAGGCTCAACTGCCGGTGGGTGCCAAAGATGCTTACTACAGAGGCACAAACAGAAAAGGGTCGAGTTGTCCCAGCAGTGTCACTCCACTTTACAGCTCAGACCCCTGCCCTTTCAGACTTTTACTTGTTTGGTCCATTGAAAGCGTTCACGAGAGGCACGAAATTTAAAAGTGACGATGAAGTCAAAAGTGTTGTAAGCGATTGACTGAGACATCAGTCCAAAAAGTTTTACGCTGAGTTTTAAGCTTGTGCACAGATAGGAAAAGCGTGTGACACTGCTGGGAGACTAGGTTGAAAATTTAAAAAAAGAGGAAGTTTCTATCTGTATTAGAAGTCCTTATACCGAAAAATTCACCTTATTTATTGAATACCCTCGTAGAAGTCCTTATACTAAGACATTCACCTTATTTACTGAATGACCCTCGTAGAAGTCCTTATACCGAAAAATTCACCTTATTTATTAAATGATCCTCGTAGAAGTCCTTATACCGAAAAATTCACTTTTTATATTAAATGACCCTCGTAGAAGTCCTTGTACCGAAACGTTCACCTTATTTATTGAATACCCTCGTAGAAGTCCTTATACTAAGTCATTCACCTTATTTACTGAATGACCCTCGTAGAAGTCCTTATACCGAAAAATTCACCTTATTTATTAAATGACCCTCGTAGAAGTCCTTATACCGAAAAATTCACTTTATATATTAAATGACCCTCGTAGAAGTCCTTGTACCGAAACGTTCACCTTATTTATTGAATGACTCTCGTAGAAGACCTTATACCGGAAAATTCACCTTATTTATTGAATGACCCTAGTATGTACTTCAACTTGGCATTCGGTTAGATTGGTTACCAACTAAGGATGAACCGCTCAGTCTATCCTTCTATTTAAGTCTTAAGTGTTTGGAGAAGAAATGAATTCATACCATTCCCAACCGTATTTGCGCGGAAGTGAATGTAATGAAACTCGGTTCGGCTGAAATTTGAACTCGGTTCTCTTATTTTCGCGTTTCTAGCTGCAATAAATAATTCTTTTTTTTTTTCTTTTTTTTTAAACTGCTCAGTCAGTGAATACTGAATGTTTTCCTTATAAGGAAATAACAAGTATCACGAGATATAAGTAGTGAAATGGCGAAAATATAAACAAACGTTGGTTACAATTAAATATCGAAAGAAATAATAAAAACTTAATTTAGACTGGAGATGTTCTCTTGAAGGATTAAACGAGTTATATAGGATTTTTTAAAAATATTTTTCATTCAATTACTCACCTTTAGTTTGACATATAAAATAAATACGGATGAAAAGACATGACATTGTATATACGGAGGAATACTGAAAGGTCTCTTTTATCTAGAAAAATGTCATTGTTATCGTCAAAAAATTGCTTATTTAATTATTCTAACAATCTATAATATGACTCGTTTATAAATCACTCACCAAGAGTTGATGACACGGAAAAAAAATCGATTCAACACGCCCTTCATACAATTTATTTACTACAAATTACGATGATTATTGCATAAAATAAAACTATCAGGTTGAGGCATGAGTAATTTTCGTTTTGGGGTAACTAATTGTAATGACGAATATATCAACCGGGTTAACCCTTCCTTAAATCTATCTAAAATTATTTATAAATGGAACTTTGTCTGTGTGTGTGTGTCTGTGTGTGTCTGTGTGTGTGTGTGTGTGTGTGTGTGTGTGTATCCGTTACCTATAGACTCCGAAACGGCTGAACCGATTTTCTTGAAAATTTACACAGTTGTACTATAAGCGTCTGCGAGTGTTCTTAGCTAGGTTTTGTGTCGAGGTACTCCCGATAAATATCGAAAATCGATAATCAAAAAATCAGGTTATAGAAGGAGTGGTCCGATTTTAATAAAATTTGATAGACTCATAGACAAAGACATAAGAAACGACATTCAGAAGTTTCAAGGTTGCAGTTCTTACAATAGTGCAGAAAATCGATAATATATATACATATATAAATCGATAGCAGGAAATCAAAATTTGACTTGCATCCATTCATTTTTCTTTCAGTCTACGGTTTCATTTTAACTGGAAACAACTATTGCTTTTTAGTCTTTCGTGCCAACGTCCAAAGAGTCTGAGCTCCAGGACCATGGATTAGTTTTAAAGCTTTCATTACACGCGAGCAACGCCGGGCTATACTGCTAGTATGTCGTAACAAGTTATAAAAAATAGTTTCATACGTCTAATTTTCAACACAAAAGGTAGTTGATTTGCACGGATAAATCTCCACACCCGACCTCAAAAACTGACTGCCATGGAACAAAGGTAATATTGTACGTCTGGAGGCATCGTCGAAGTATTGTCTATTTACAGTTCTTAATAAGCATTGGAACACTAAACGAATATTTATACACCCAGTTGTGCGTTGTGGTACAGTGGATATCGGCTCGGAACGAGAAACCGGGGAGCCGAGTTCGAATTCCAGTTGAATCCATTGTATTCACTTACGCGCAAATACCCTTGGGAAAGGTATTAATCCGTCTCTTCCTTCCAGTTATGGGTTAAATAGCAGGACAGATTGGGTTCTATAGCCTTGGTCGGCAACCAGTCTACCGCAGAAAGCAATGTCACCCTACTACTGCGGGATAATCTTCTGCCCAGTCAGTCATGTCTCTTTCGAGACATGATCGCCTAAGCGTGTATCACGTATGGCACTTAACTGACTGACTGAATATAATAGTTGAAATAATGATTAAGTCTTTTACTGGTTATAAAGTGGGGGATCAGTTTTCTATTGTTATGAAGTAATGAACTGATCCCCCACTAATTACTATATAATGATATATTATATCTCTTCTCCCTCTAGCTATGAGTCAAATAACAAGACAGATTGGGTTCTATAGCCTTGGTCGGCAACCAGTCTACCGCAGAAAGCAATGGCAACCTACTGCGGGATAATCTTCTGCTCGGTCAGTCATGTCTCTTTCGAGACATGATCGTCAAAGCGTGTATCACGTATGGCACTTAACTGACTGAATGTGTCTATAAATGTTTGGTCGAAAACTGTTTCGCAGTATAAAAAATGCTGTTCCCTGCCATGACAGTGGAAGGCCGAAAACAGCAGGATATGCCATCAAATTAAATAAGTGGAGGGTAACAGATAAAAATAAATGTTTTTACCAAGATTTTCTTAAAAAGAAACATGTTTTAAACAATTTCATTTATTTGCAAATAAGTCTGGAATGTTTCATCAAAATCCTACAATTATTTGATTTTTGAAAGAATATCCAAATCAATGAGTCTTTTACCGCAAAAAAGACTCCAATTTTTCCTCTACTAATATTCATATTAATCTAGATTCTATTGTTGGTCGAAAACATTTTATTCGAAATGAATCGAAAAGTTGAACCTAACAAATAAATAATAAGACTCAACCTAATAAATACTTTCATTATAAAAATAATTGTAATGGTTAGAAAAAATATTATTTAATGATAAACTCGCGTGTTTCCCCTTTAAATGACAGTGTTTCAATGTAAGAAATATATACCAAAATCCTCACCGACAAAAAAAGATAAATAAATAAGGGTCACTTGGGTATCAGGTGGCAAGTTCCGATTCGGAGATTTGAGGTGGGAATGAATGCTTTTTGTATATGACCGTGAATTAACGAATTATCAATTAGCGAAGAATTTACTTGTAAACGGAGTTTCTTTATACAAAGTTTTTCAGTGGTAATTTTTGGCTATTAACGAACACGCTGTCTCTGAATCTGCTGTGAGGTAAACAGTTTATTCATTACCTTTACTCTGTAAAATAGTAAAGTCCGCCTCTTATTATAGGGATAAAATGTGGAACTCTCTGCCTTTCTCTCTCTCTCTCTCTCTCTCTCTCTCTCTCTCTCTCTCTGTGTCTGTCTCTGTTTGTCTCTCTCTCTCTCTCTCTCTCTCTCTCGCTCACACACACACACACAAAGACAAGTAGTTAGTAAAGTTTCTCTCTTACTACAGCGTTAAAATAGAAAGTCACTCTCTAAATCACTACCCCTCTCTCTCTCTCACTCTCTCTCTCACTCTCTCTCTCTCGCTATATATATATATATATATATATCTCGTAACATTTTTAGATACACTTATAAAAATTTTCTTTAAAGCAACATTTAAAAGTATTATTGCAGTTAGGTTTACTTTTAAAAATATCCAAAAACTCTATCGCTTTCTACGTCACGTGATGTAAATATCTCGCGACAGACGCCCCGCACGACGAACGCTTCTAGTTTAAATTTTAAAATCATTTGTTTCTGATGAAAGGCCGAGGCTGGACTGAAATATCAAATATATATATACATAATAATAGAAATAAATAAATACTGTCAAAAAATACATTTTTAAACTTACAACTTTTTAGTATTTTTTCCTATATATATACATATATATATGTGTGTGTGTGTGTGTGTGTGTGTGTGTGTGTGTGTGTGTGTGTGTGTGTGTGTGTGTGTGTCCTACACTAGCAAGTAGTTAGACTTTCCCTCTTATTAGAAGAATGAAAGAGTATGGCGAAATATCGTTTGTTTTGTATTTTCGGTCAGACTTGGAATATTCATACATTTTTAAATAAATTTTAATTAAAATTAGACTTAAATAGAATTAAAATTTCATTTTTATTCTAATAAATTAGCATAATTTCCTCAATTATCTTGCAACATGGGAAATATTTTCAAACAATAAATGAATTCTTTACTTTTCTTTCTTGATTTCATTTCTACGATTCTTTTTTTTCTTTTTTTCGCTTTTGTGAATAAAGGTTTGGTATAAAGGACGGAGTGGGAAAGAGACAAGTAGACACTTCGTCTGCGCAGATATTTGAGATTGGTGCCTGTGTAAAGAAAAATGGACAGCGTGAAGAAACAGAAGATTTAAAATACATTCTTTTTTTTTTCTCTCGTAATTAATGCTCTTAAGCTTTGTGAAACTTATAAATATACAATGATAGAAAATTACCAGGAAGATCATGGGAAATTAGATAATGTAAATAGAAAAAAGGACATTGTATAACAAAGAATACATTTTCTATTAACGATGTTCTATTCTAGCTCTAACCCCTCCACTTTTACTAATGATTTCCGGGTCGTGTATAAAATTTCAATCATCTTATAGATTTTAAAGTGGCCAGGAAATTTCCACAATATATATATATATATATATATATATATATATATATATATATAAGAATGAACATTGAAGTCAACACTCAGGGGCGACAAACTATTTTATGCTAAGCACAATCATCAGGCCTGGTTAAAATTGAAGATTGCGCTTAGCTTAGCCTGTCGCCCCTGATTGTAGACTTGCTTAGCTTAGCCTGTCGCCCCTGATTGTAGACTTCAATGTTCACTCTTTTATATTTTTGCATACGCTATATCACTGATATTGATCACTTTATCCTATAAATATAGCACACCTTAAGACTATATATATATATAATGTGAAGTGTGGTTCAGTGAAAATCGGCACGGAACGAGAAATCGAAGAGCCGAGTTCGAATTTCAGTTGAATTCCTTGCATTCACTTACGCACAAATACCCTTGGGAAAGGTATTAATCCGTCTCTTCCCTCCAGTTATGAGTTAAATAACATGACAGATTGGGTTCTATAGCTTTTGCTGGCAACCAGTCTACCGCAGAAAGTAATGGCAACCTACTGCGGAATAATCTTCTGTCCAGTCAGTCATGTCTCTTTCGAGACATGATCGCTGAAGCGTGTATCACGTATGGCACTTAACTGACTGACTCCACGGTTCCCCTTGCCTCTCTTGACGTCAATGTGTCATGCGAATGTCAAACACTTCAGGCCTTTTTTCTTTATTATGTTTTCCAGAAATTAAGAGAAATAAGTTTAGACAGTAAAGAGAAAGACTGATATATATAGATATATATATATATAATTAAACACAATTTTATGCTATCTTTTTTTTAATATTAGGACCTAGGCTGCCTTTTGGCAAGCACTTCCTCGGGAACGAATTATTGGCACAATTGTAATTATATTAGAATTGATGGAAAAGAATTAATAGACATAATGTTCCAGCCTTATTTCTGTGAATTACAATGGAGGCAAAGATTAGTTCCTAAGGAAGCCCTGGCCGAAAGGCAGAGTAGGTCCTAATATAAAAAAAATAGCATAAAATTGTGTTTATTCAGATCTGTATTTTTGTTCTGTGGTATGAAGGCATTATTCCGATATATATATATATATATATATATATATATATATATATATATATATATATATAAACACAAACTTATAACTATACTCGTTTCGAAAAACGCTCCGCGTATCTACGTGGAAGGACAAAATGGTTGTAAAAAAAAGAAAGAGCTGAGCACATTAACATCAGCCAAACGAATTCAGACCTAGTCAGCACGTAATCCAAAGAAAAAAACCCCGAGACGAGTAATCAATAACAAAAAACCGCTCAATACGTAAGCAGAGCAGAAGAAGTAAAATATACCTAGTGAGCTAACAAACCTACCAAGGTTTCAACTAAGCGGATCTTCAGGGAAAGTTGGCTCCAACATGAACCAACGTTCCCTGAAGATGCGCTTAGGTGAAACCTTGGTAGGTTTGTTGGCTCACTAGGTATACTTTACTGATATATATATATATATATATATATATATAAAATATGAATGGAATAAATCTGGCATATTTTTAATTTATTTCTTTAAATGTTATTTATAATGCATACTCATATTTGAGTAGATTGTCTGTTTTATTATCAAACTGTATATTTATTTATTTAGCTCTATCGGTCTGAATATTCGCGAAACCTTGTTATAAAATATGCATCTTCCTGCAGGATTTTCAACCTGCATCCCTTAGCAGGGACCGTTATTGGATCTGTCATGCTTTACACCACTCGTTAAACACACACACACACACACACACACACACACACACACACACACATATATATATATATATATATATATATATATATATATTCAACTTATTTTGTAACTAGCAGTATAGCCCGGCGTTGCTCGGGTGTAATGAAAGCTTTAAAACTAATCCATGGTCCTGGAGACTCAGCCTAAAAAATATTTGAAATAATAAAATAAATGCGACAATTTACCAATCGCACCTAATATATATCTATATCTATCTATATATATATATATATATATATATATATATATATATATATATACTAGCAGTATAGCCCGGCGTTGCTCAGGTGTAATGAAAGCTTTAAAACTAATTTATGGTCCTAGAGCTCAGACTCTTTGGACGTTGGCACGAAAAACTAAAAAGCAATAGTTGTTTCCAGTTAAAGCGAAACCGTAGATTGAAAGAAAAATGAATGGATGTAAGTCAAATTTTGATTTCCTGGTATCCATATCAAATAAGCTTTTTTCGTCGTAAACTGAATTTTGAAGGCTAAATAAGTCCTCTGAGTAAATGGCATCATGGCTGAGACAAAGAACTACAATTATACCTACTTAGAGCCAAACCCGAAGCAAAAACTAAAATAAAAAGGCTGAAAAAAATACAGACATACAGGCAGATAAACAGACACACACACACACACACACAAACATATTGCCTTTTATATATATATATATATATATTATCAATTTTCCGCGCTACTGTAAGAACTGCAACCTTGAAACTTCTGAATATCATTTCTTATGTTTTTGTCCATGAGTGTATCAAATTTGATTAAAATCGGACCACTCCTTCTATAACCCGATTTTTTCGATTTTCGATATTTATCGGGGGTACCTCGACACAAAACCTAGCTAAGAACACTCGCAGACGCTTATAGTACAACTGTCTAAATTTTCAAGAAAATCGGTTCAGCCGTTTCAGAGTCTATGAGCAACGGATACACACACACACAGAGACACACACACACATACAGACAAAGTTCCATTTATAAATAAGTTTAGATTTTTCTCTTTTCAAAACATAAATTATAAAGAATTGTTCAAAGCTTTTGTTTTTCTGGGGGATTTATTTTTATATAATTTATGTTCTGAAAAGGAAAAAATATACGATCAAATGAAACATAAAAAACTCAACCTTAATTTTTAATGAAACCTACGTAAAAGAGATATTGCTGCCCAAGTACACTATATATATAGAGAGAGAGAGATAGAGAGAGAGAGAGAAACTCAAAACATAATTATACGGTTAATCCAGAATTTATTTCGGCAATTGTAAAAATTACAAACTGCTTTTTCAAATACGAAAAATCGAATGCTACATTTAACTCAGTATATTCCAAAAAGTTTTGCACAAAGAGGAAATCAGGTAGATAAAAGATAGTGGTGTATCCACTTAAACATTGGAGCAACTGACACGGTAAATGTCATAAAAATAAGGAATTCATACACCAAATCACACCTACATAAAAAATCTACAAATGAATATATATAAACATACACTGAAATTAACGCACACAAGCATATATTTATAAGAGGCCATATATGCGTACAATAATATACACACGAGAATAACACACAACTTAAAAACCTCAAACTAAAGAAAAAATACAAATAAAATTTTTAAAAAGAAAGAAAGAAAAAGGGTCTATATAATATATAATTACAGTCACAGATAATTAGCAATCACAACAAATTTTAAAAGTAAAAGTAATAATAGATCCGCAAGGAAAAATTTTATGAAAATTAAGAAAAAAGATTCACACAAAAAAAAGATTCACAAAAAAAAGCTCATCAAGACAATTTTTAAAAAAAGACATAAAAGAAAAATAGTTAAGAATTGCAGACATAAAAAATGAACCAATATCGTAAAACATGAAAATAAAATATAGTCACAAGTGGTTAACTATTACCAAAAACAAAAAGTTTTATATATAAATAAAGAATAAAAATAGAAAAAAAATAATAAAATAAAGATAAAGAGCAGATTCACAATAGAGAAAGAACTGCTTAATTTTCTAGAAAATTACTGGTAAGGAAAAAAAAGCCTATGGTAATTTAAATCTATTTCTGTAACATTATTGAAAAATAAATTCATTACGTTGGTTTAAAAGTTGTTTATTACCACTAAATTTAGTTATTTTTATTTTTTCATCTCAACATGGGTTACGCCTATTTCTAAAAAAATGATGTGTTAAATACTTTTACTACCCACTGTATATTTATAATTTGATTACGCATGCACCTCTCTCTCTCTCTCTCTCTCTCTCTCTCTCTCTCTCTTATATATATATTATACTGCTGCCATATCTGGTTGGGTGCTCTTGCTAGGTGTCCTTGACAAAATCCAACGGAGAATCTGTAATGTGATCGATCCCGACTTGGCAGCTCAGATACATTCACTTTCTCACCGGCGCAATGCGGCTTCCCTGTGTCTCTTTTACAAGTACTTTCACGGCTTCTGCTCCGATGAACTTATCTCACTGGTGCCCCCTATATATGAATTTATTTGAGCCACAAGATTAACAACTATGTCCCACTTTTTTACTGCGAAACCAATGAAATGTAAACACAAATTCTACCCCACCAGCTTCTTTTCTCGCACTTCCAGCCTGTGAAATTCCCTTCCATTTACTTACTTCCTCGACAGCTACAATCTCCAAGAATTTAAATGTAAACTCACAAGTCATCTCCTATCTAACTACCCTACATCCTCTCTCTCTCTCTCTCTCATGCTTCTTTCTTCGTCCACTCCACTCTCATCAGTATTCTTATTCTTTTCTTACCCACTTCCTGACACCCCCTATAAACTGTTACTCTTTCACATAAACTTCCTCCTATGTAACTTCCTGCAAAACAGTGGCAGTCAAATGCTGTGCTTGGAGCGATATGATTATATATATATATATATATATATATATATATATATGTGCGTGTGTCATCCACATACAAGCCTGTTTCGCTGCATCACAGTTCATCAGTGTGACTAGACACATCCACTTGCTTCTGGCCAGGATCGAAACGCGACCGATTTGGTGTTAGTCGGAGTCGCTACCCTCTAAGCCATAGTCGTATGAAATCAGGGAAGGGAAATTTTAAGAGTGATTAAAAGGTAACTCCTTATACTTATAATTTATTTTTAATTACAATTTTTACAAGAAATGGATATGACGGGAAAATGTTTAACATGAGGTTTTATTTATAATTCGATATGACCACTATATTTATATGCTTCTTGAGCCGCTCATTCTCGTCAACCGATGTCACCAGGAACAATTGTGGTATGGAAGACATAACTTCTTATATTCGCCCTTCAAATACTTCCAAAGTATTGCTTTCGTATAATAGACCAGACCCGAATAAAAAAAAAATAAAGATGTTAATTGAGGAAAGATAAAATAGAGAGTTACTTTTAAACCACCCTGTATACAAGTATTAAAATAATAGTGGATAAGCGAAAGAATAGTTGGAAAAACGTATTGCTGAATCGTTTTGTTCTGAGAAGGAACTTCAGTGGACTTGTGGTGATACCGAGCAAAAGCGAGGGACCGGATATTTGCTCTGTAACGACCAGAAAGCAAATAACCAAAACTCGTCGTTGTGCATCTGGGTTTGCGCAGATGTTCCGGTTGAAAAATAAAAATTAATCAAATATCAAATTTCCATTTCGCGAGCCTACGTGAATTTTATTTACCAGCCAATGGAAAGCCCAGAATCAAATTCAATTGTGAAATCCCAAACGAGCTGCTTTTGATCCAAAAAGCAGATATAAAAGCCGAGGCAGAAAGCACCCAGCAGATAGACTGACGCAGAGACCCAGAGAGACGGATGTAATTAGTATCTCCCTGGACCGAAGTCAAGTGGCTTACTATGTTCGCCTCCCTTACCTCTTTACCTTCTCTACTATCTCAAAAGTACTTACTGACCTAAGGAGCGATTACATCAAAGACATTCTTTACTCACGACGCTCCCACATTCCTAAGCCATAAACCTCTTTCAGCTTACTATTTGCCATGAACATTTTAACCTACGTTGGACTTATATTGAAGTATTACTTTAATTGTAAAAACATTAATTGATATGTGTATACATAAAAATATTGTTTTTATACTCTAATTGCTTTTCTTGATTTTATAATCATTTTATGACTTATAGTGGGTTATCTATCACAAGGCCAAATTCCGTTAACCTGCAACAGTATGCAATTACCCTTCACTAAAACGGAGTCCTACTACTACTAGAAAATGAATAGATAAGCAACCCACTATCGACTAACAACGGTTTTATTGATAGAATTAATCTGAAGTATACAAGGGAAGAATGTCGAATGGAGAGAAAAACAACAAACAAATTATAGTTCATGTGAAAGTAATAAAGATACAGAGATAATCACCGTTTCAATTTAAATCATGGCGTCCGGTGTATCTAGATATTAACTGAGATTATCCCTTTCAAGTTTTTAATGTTGTTACTTTTTTTTTATTTTTGCTTTTATCTTTATTGGTTTTAGTTATTTTGCGTTCTATTTATAGTAATTTTGTTAAATAAGATGCACGTTCGATATATTTTTATTTTTTTATTTTTTTAATTTTTTGTAGGCAGCTCGGTGTTGTCAATTTACAGTTGAAATTGTTAGATGTAACAGTTTCTTCTCTTGCACTTTTAACTTGTGAAACTCTTTTTTACTTTCTTACTTTCAAGCCGACATTGATCTTCCAAAATTTAAATGCAATGTCAATCGTTATCTTCTGTCATTTTAATTTTTGTTCTTTTATTTTTCTCTCTTTTTAATTATGTTTTCTTCTTCTCATATTATTATAAGTCCTATGCTAACATTTTTTTTCTCTCTCGCTTGTGAAACTCTCTTGCGGAATTCTTGCTCTGAAGTCGACTTGAATTTTCAAAAATTTAAATGCAATGACAATCGTTATTTTCTGTTTTTTTTTTTGTTGTTGTTGTTGTTTTGTTTTGTTTTTTAATCTGTTCTTTTATTGTCCTCTCCTCTTAAAAATATTTTCTTTTTCTCATTTTTTAGGCTTACAACTATAAAACTTTGAAACGCATGTTCTCGTATGGTTATTGAAAGTAAGCAGCATCAAACATGGTTAATATCTACATGAGCAACCGCCGGGGAACGCAAGGGGCCATAAGTTTAAATGAACGGATAGTGTAATGGATATAGTGTATTGGAATTGGATGCTGGAAAACCGCGTTCTGATTACAGTCAGATTCGTAATATTGACTTACGCGTAAATACTCTTGGGAATAGTATGAATCAACCTCTTCCCCCTTTAGCTATAGGTTAATTAGTAGAACTTGTATCAGTAAATCATCAAAACTTCTTACATTCTAAAAGTTTTTCTGTTTTTTTTTTTAATAACCAGAAGTTGATAAGCCCTACAAAAACTAATTAATTTTCTTATATTGAGTAACCACTTCTCATTGTAGTGGCTATATTTGGTATAAAATGATAAAAAAGCCTCATTTTTATGTTGACCAATTTACTTCATGAAATATTTGCGCAGTCAATTTTGTAAATATGTTCTTCAAGTTTAAGATTATCTCGTTTTGTTTTGATTATATCCTTTACTGTATTTTTATGTTTCTTCTTCTCATGGCTCTCCACAATTTCCTCTTTTTTGTAGCACTTTGTAAATTTTAACTTCTTCAAGTTTAAAATTATCTCGTTTTGTGTTGATTATATCCCTGTTTTTGTGTTTCTTCTTCTCATGACTCTCCACAATTTCCTTTTTTTTGTAGCACTTTATATATATATATATATTGTAGCACTTTATAAATTTGTCTTCTTCAAGTTTAAGCTTATCTCGTTTTGTGTTGATTATATCCCTTACTGTTTTTTATGTTTCTTTTTCTCATGGCTCTCCACAATTTCCTCTTTTTTGTAGCACTTTATATATATATATATATATATATATATATATATATATATATATATATATTGTAGCACTTTATAAATTTGTCTTCTTCAAGTTTAAGATTATCTCGTTTTGTGTTGATTATATCCCTGAGTGTATTTTTATGTTTCTTCTTTTCATAGCTCTCCACAATTTCCTCTTTTTTATAGCACTTTGTAAATTTTGTCTTCTTACTATTTCTCCTAAACTCTGTTCTGTCATCCATTTACACATGCCCGTTATGTAGATTATACACCGTTTTCCCTTTGTTTTTCTTTCCTTCAATATGTCCGGTGTTTGTCATGTTTTCTGTCGTCATATAGTAAATATTATATTAAAATGGGATAAATTAATTGCAGTTATAGTTGATTTTGAATTAATGTTGTTATATGCTCAGTTTTATTAAGACTATTAATGTGTGTGTCTGTGTTTTCAGATTTTGTATGCTTTCTTTTAGGCATTATATATAACTTTGTGATCTTAAACTAAAATGCAGAACAATTATAGTTTTTAATTGAGAGCACTTGGAATTTATAATTCATAATATTTATATGCTAAAAATCGCATCTAAAGTACTTTTGTGATACTCCAATATCTTAATTATTTCATATATAGAATGCAAAGTGGAAAGCTCGCAAAATCTATAAAAATTAACACTTAACAAAACTAGGTATACAATATTATCAGTAATGTATAAAACTTGTCTAAACTACTTTAAAGTCAATAAGAGATTTATGAACCCGAAACAAAATAATAATAGTATTCGATTTGTAACAGAAATATATATTATAGATTAAAAATAATTTATCTAAACTTAATCAGTAAATTATAACAACTACTTCAAAACTAAATAAAAGTAATTTACAAATAACAATAACATTAAAAATGATGTAGGAATTTATTAATAGATTGCGAAATATGCCAGATAATGTACATTGTTGAAACCTCCAGGAATTTAAATAAAAGATTATATAAACATAAAAGGCACCTTTACACAACAATACACTCAGTGCATTAGTCATTGATCATCATAAGTCTGACACTAGTTTTAACTTAAAAAATGCGGATGTGACTAAAACAGAAAGTAATTTATGAAGACAAAAATGTTTTGAGTGGATTAATTATGGAATCTTTTGCAGTAAAGTTTCTTTTCCGCAATAAATAATTACTAATATCATGTGGGTTAACGAAAGGCAACAACGATGTACTAAAAACAGAAATGAAAGTAAAAAACAACAAAAAACAATCGAATGAGATTACCTAAGCAAATATCTTGTTAAATCGGATGTCAAAATTTAAAGGCTGAACGTCTTTGTAGTCTTTAACGTTTCAATATAAACACAAATCAACGTTTCTTGTATTTCGCCTTCCATTTTTTTTCCATTTTTTAAATATAAGTTTGATTGCATTAATAAAAGCTTTATTTTCCTGAAAAAATTCCTTCCCAGAACGAAAAGAATCATATAGCAGTTTCTTTATCTGCTCATTTATTTCCACTCCCACACACTCATATATATATATATATATATATAGACAAGTTTTGTCTATTAATTTTGTGTAGGATCCGTTCGTACCGTCTGATATACTTAATGGTGATATCGTTGAAAGACAACAAAAAAATCACAGTAATTGTTGATTTTTTTATCGGGTCTAACCTTTCGGCTCACATAAGCCATTATCAAAGAATAAATATTAACACACAGTAAACATAGAACATTTAAGTTATTAACAATAAAGAGCCGAAAGCTTAGACCCGATAAAAAAATCAACAATTACTGTGATTTTTTGTTGTCTTTCAACGATATCACCATTAAGTATATCAGACGGTACGAACGGATCCTACACAAAATTAATAGACAAAACTTGTCTATATTATTCAATGAAACCTGCATTAATGAAAAAATGCTGCCAAAATACACATAATATATATATATATATATATATATATATATATATATACGCATCGCTCATTCAGTAATGAATTAGAGCACCCTAACTACTGGCGTATGATACATCATACGCTAAAAAAACCGCCTCCTTCTACTAAGCGCCTATAGCTCACATTTAGAATCGCCGACTGACGCCAATTCGGTCAAGTTTCAATTCTGCGTAAAAGCAATCGGATATCTAAACGTACTGATAAGCTGTGGTACAGCGAAACGGATCTGTTTACGGATGACTATATATATATATATATATATATATATATATATATATAATTATGTAAATTAATAAATTTACATATGGGGATAAACTTAGTATAAAAATATTATTCAGGTGTTAATAAAACAGTGCTCAATGGAGTATAAACAGAGCTATATATATAAATATATTGTTAATTCACTATATATATATATATATATATATATATATATATATATATATAGTGAATTAATAAATATATCTATGAGGGTGCACATATCTATAGTATTATTTTTCATGAGTTAAAAAAACAGTGCTCAATGTATGAACAGAGCTGTATGCTCTCACACACTGATTGAGCACTCTGGAAGAATGGTAGACTTTGAAAAACAGTAGCTACTCTGGCATCTACACATCGTTCATTCAGCAATGAATTAGAACACTCTCAGCTATTGGGCGTGTATTATGATAATATACACGCTAAAAAGTCTGCCTCCTTCTATCGAGCGTCCGTAGCACAGAGGTAGAATCGCCGACTGAGGCCAATTCGGTCGGGTTTCAATCCTAAAAGGCAATCGGCTGTCTAACCGTTCTGATGAGCTGTGATACAGAGAAACAGATCTGTCTGCGGATGACTATATATATATATATATATATATATTAAAAATTTCTTTCGTGGTAAGAGGATAGGAAGGAGCAGAAAACAAAAAAAGAAATCAAGAAAAGGGGGAAAAGAGTGAGGAAAGAGAAGGACACAGAGGAAATAAAAAACAAAGAGGAAAACAAGAGAGGATTCAAGAAACGAGAGAAAAAAGCCAATGAAAAACGGCTGCGAGAGAAATAGACCCCAAATTTAGGTATGAAGTAAAATATAGACATATACAGATATCGGTCACGCGACGCCTTGGCTTAACAAAAACGAAAATGTGAGAAAATGCGCAGTGGGGAAGAAAGTGGTAAGGAGATAACAGAAATAGAAATTTGAAACTTTGGCCGGAAATGAATTGTAGATAGATACATTTGTTCGTAACATTGTATAAAACTAAATTCTTTGGCATTTTTTTAAAAGAATATGAAGAAACATAGGGATTATTAAAAAAGCGCAGATCTGAGGATGTTTAAAAATACAAGACGAAGATATAAATTCATTAGTGCTAATATAATAATTAAAATTAAAATTAAATTAATAAATAATAAAAATTAGAGAAAAAATTAATGTTTTGATTTTTCTTTTTGTCTTCTCATTTTTCCTATTCTCCTTACCTCGTATGGATTTTTTTCAATAATAAACGGAAGTGAATTTTCATAAATTTTCTTTTCAAAAATAAAGTTTATTGGCATCATCATTAACTACCTGATGAGACATTGTTCATTCAATGTCGAAACAAAATGTACAATTTTGTAGTAGATTATAGTTTGTACATGTTCTAAATTATAATTTATAATAAATATTCACTGCTCTATTAATATATTGTGCACTGTTTTAAATTAATGTTGTAAACCCTGCAAATCTTTTCTTCGTTCCTTATATATATATCGCTCAGAGGTAGAATCGCCGACTGACGTCAATTCGATCGGGTGTCAATCCTGAATTAAAAAGCAATCGGAGTCTAACCGTATTGATGAGCTGTGATACAGCGAAACAGATCTGTCTGCGGATGACTGCTTACGTTCTCACACTCATTCTGGAAAAATGGTAGACTTTGAAAAATAGTAGCTACTCTGGCATCTACGCATCGTTCATTCAGCAATGAATTAAAACACTCTCAACTATTGGGCGTGCATAATGATAATATACACGCTAAAAAGTCTGCCTGCTTCTACCGAGCGCCCATAGCTCAGAGGTAGAATCGCCGACTGACGCCAATTCGGTCGGTTTCAATCCTGGGTTAAAAAGCAATCGGAGTCTAACCGTATTGATGAGCTGTGACAGATCTGTCACGGATATATATATATATATATATATATATATATATATATATATATATATATATATACACACACAAAGAATCTCAAGCTAGCCAAAACCTACCGCGGTTTCACACTACGGCTCGTCAGGGCAAAGGCAAACCAAAGATTAACCAAATAAATAGACAACCACCAAGACAAGGACTAACCAACCAGTACACTATCCAAGGGGGGGGGGTGTTAGGAAAAAAAAACTACGCTAACACACTAAGCAAGAAATTTAATCTTATGGAATTTACATTTGTTAAGGATTTCTGTTTTAGCATTAAGTCGATTATGGGCAGGTTCGAACATAGCTATCGCTAATTTCTCCTCACCACATAAATTACAGAATTTACTGCCTTTGTTGTAATCGGGACATTTTTTTATTATTTCCCATTTTAATATGGGGTCTATTTTAGTTTTAGTTTTTATGTCCCATACATAATTAAATAATTGGTTATAAATTTATATATATTTATGGTTTATAACCATAAAACTTCATTTAAAAATGAGAAGTACAGACACAATACGACCTTATCTAATTATAATCGTGTAGAGGCAAAGCAGCAACAGCAGGGGAAAAAACAACAACAACAAAGACAACAACAAAGTCAAGCGAGGGAGCAGCAGCAGCAACAACAACATCAAGTAATGGAGGAGGAAATGCCTCCCCCCCGTTCCTCATCGTTGAAGAGAGGACGGGAGGAGGATGAGGAGGTGGCCCAAAAAAAGGGAAAGAAGGAAGTGCAGGAGCGAGGCAGAGCGGAGAGGGTAGAGGAAATTACCAGAACCCAATCCGCCCCTGCATCACCCAACAGAACTGTGTCTCTTGAGGGGAGGAGTAAATCCACCTCCCCGATAAGAAAAATAACTTCTCCTTCCCCCACACCTCCCACACCCTCCACCCAATCAGAAACTTCCTCCCCTACAGCTGATATTCCCTCCCCGATTCCATCCCCGAATCCGGAAAAACCCTCCCCGAAACGGGAGAAAAACAAAAAGAACATTTTTGCAAACGTCGATGTTTGCAAAATAGACAGACAGGCCTTAGAGAGGGACCTTTCTTCTCAGAAGAAGGCCCTCCTAAGGCCTCTTTTCAAATTGAAAAACATAGATGGAAAGTCCATCGAGGACCCTGCCAATTTCCCAGGCGCCCCCGGAGTACTGACTTTGATCAGGAATACCGGGGGAAGTAAAACAAAAGCCTGGGAATTTGTGCAGGGGGCCGTTGAGGCTTTCCCACAAATCCAAATGTGCCAAACGGGCACTAAATATCTTCAAAGGCTTTCTCATTTTTGTGCCGGGAGGGTCCCCGTCATCCTCCACCCATCTTTATATAGGGCTGTAAAGCTAACCTTCCCTACGGACGTCGGCGGCATTGTCCAGGACGGACGAATTACGTCCGATATTGGCACGGGCAACCTTGGACAATCCGTCGGGGTCCCTACTCCCATTGATTTTCGCTCCGTATGTGACCAGAAGTAATTTTCTGCTCTCTTTTTCAGGTCTAAATGATGTCAATTAAGTTAGCCAGTATGAACGTGAAGGGCCTTAGGGATCGGAGTAAGGCTGCCCGCCTGCTTCGGGACCTCTTGTCCTTCGGCGTGGATGTCGCCGTGATCCAAGAGACTCACTTTGTTTGCAAGGTCGATGCTTGTGTGCTGTCTAACGACTTTGTCGTCTATTCAGCATATGGGAACCGACTGGCCAGAGGTGTTTCTTTGCTGGTCAAGCGTACCCTGGACGCGAAGGTGGATCTTGTCCATGTCGGTGCCGAGGGCCGGCTGATCGTGGCCGATATTGCAGTGAAAAGCAATGCGTTTCGTCTGGTTGCGGTTTATGCGCCCAACGACCAGGAGGAGCGCGTCTCGTTTTTTCGGCGGTTGGAGCCCTTCCTGGTGGATTCCAAGCGACTCGTCTTAGTGGGGGACTGGAATGCCATCCTGGACCCCAAGTTGGATAGAGGGTGGGGAGCTAGAGGGAAGGCACGTGATCGTAGCTTGGTTGATCTGATCAAGGACTTCGGTCTAGTCGATAGATACCGGGCCGATCACAAGGGCGGGAGAATGTGGACGTGGGCTAATAGTTGGCCTTCTACCAAGGTGGTTAGCTACCTTGATAGAATGTTAGTTCGTGAAGCCGAACTAGATTTCTTAGATTGTCCCACGTTCCACTGGCTAGGTTACTCGGACCACAAACTCGTTTGTGCCCGGGTAAATTTAGAAAATAGGGTTAGAATGGCTGGTTACTGGAAGTTCAACGTGTCCTTACTGGACAGGCGGGACTTCCGGCGCCAGCTAATTAACTTAGTGCAGCGGGCGTTAACTGGGGGAGTCATCGGGAATAAGTGGTGGGAGAACCTTAAGGATAGTATTAGGTCTTTCACCACTCAGTTCAGCATTCGGCTCAAACTAGATAAAGCTGACAAGGTGAAGACACTTAGATCTAATTACTCCCGGGCGGTGGCTGGTGGGGATCCCCTAGAGATAGCCATAGCTAAGGAGGCCGTGGACCGGTCGAATAGCGATCGTTACATGGGCCAGGTAGTTAGACATAAGTTAAGCAAGATGTCTTCCGAAGCTGTGAACATGGGCGCAGAACTGCGCAAGGAAGAAATTCGCCGCGGAGGCGACCGGTACATTCGAGAGGTTCGCAACCCGGAGGGACACACTCTTCGGTCGACTGACGACATGTGCGAGGCGTTTCGGCGGCATTTCGAGATCCTGTTTACCAAGGAGCCTGGTCTCCGTGATGAGGAGTTTCGCAGCTATTTGGCTGACTTCCCCCGGCTTTTGCCGGCTGATGCAGCTAGCTGCGAGGGAGAGATTACGGAGGGCGAGGTCTACGCGGCGCTGAAGAAGGTCGGCAGTGGCAAATCGCCGGGTCTCGATGGTTTGCCCTATGAATTGTACTTGAGGCTGTCGCACATCTTTGTCCCGATTTTGACCGTCGTGTTCAACAACTGGTTCCGGCAGGGGTCCATCCCCAACCGGTTCACCAGGGGTGTGATCACGCTGTTGAGAAAGGGCAAGGATGTGGGGAGGGAGCTAGAGGGTTACCGGCCCATAACTCTGCTAAACACAGAGTTAAAGATTTTGGCCAAGATCTTGCAAAATCGTTTGCAATTAGTTGCCGAGTCTCTGTTGGGACCTGAGCAGACTTGTGCTGTGAAGGGCCGAACAATTCAGAGCAACCTGCATCTGATACGCACGATCATAGAGGGGATAAAAGACGACGACGAAGCCGCGCTGATCCATTTAGATCAGTCCAAGGCATTTGATAGGGTTGACCATCGGTATCTGGCGGCTGTCCTGCAGGCAGCTGGATTCGAAACCAACTTCCGCCGCTGGATTAGCCTCCTGTATCAATCCCCGACGGCTGTGGTACAGGTGAACGGAAAGTTGTCGGGCGTTCTGGCGCTGTCTAGGTCGGTCCGACAGGGTTGTCCACTGTCGCCCCTACTTTATGCTTTGGCGTTGGAGCCCCTCCTTCGCCGGCTAAGGGACAGGGCGTGCAGTCCGGCCCTACGTGGAATCGCTGTCCCTGGTGGTGCTCGAGCCAGGGTTTCCGCGTACGCCGATGACGTCACTACTTTCGTGTCCTCCCGCAGGGACATCGAGGTGGTACAGAAGGCGCTTGAACGGTACGAACAGGTGACAGGGGCCAAGATTAACCGCAACAAGTCGTCCGGCTTGCGGTTAGGCGCCTGGAAGGGTCTGACCCTCCCGGGGCCCTTCGACTGGACGGACGGCCCGGTCTGCATTCTTGGAGTGTGGTTCGGGCCCGACCTACAGTTGGAGAAAAATTGGTCTGAAGTACTGGCAAAGGTAGGCGCGTCGGCCAAGATTTGGCGCCGAAGGAATTTGTCCTTAAAGGGTATGGCTGAGGCGTGTGCTACATACGTCTTTCCCATTATCCTTTACCAGTTGTCAGTACTTCCACTTTGTAAACGGCATAGGAAGGCGATCGAGCGTTTGCTATTCTCCATTTTATGGAGAGGACGTAAACACTATGTCGACAAACGTGTCTGTTACCAACGTCCGTGTCATGGGGGCCTGGGAATGCCATACCTGATGGGCCATAAGGTTGCGTCAAGGTTGGTTTTTCTCAGGCGAGCGATTTCCGAAGACTCATTGCTTAGGGGGATAGTGAGGGACATGTTCCCTAGACTTACTATCACTCCCCCCATCTTGAGGTGGTGCCGTAAGCCTCGAGAGCGATCGAGTTTTCTCCTCGAATGTCTGGCGGCCCTGCGGGCCATTCCACGGTCCAGTGACCTTTCACGGCCTAGGAGAGTCTTCTATCGTGGGTTAGTGGAGGGCGTCGCAAAGGATTCACTACGTGATGTGCTGCGCTTGTCGGAGGACGAGTTTCGCTCGTTCTGGTCTTGGGCGCCAGGGAGTGATTATCTCAACAACTCTGAGTTTTCGCTCACCTGGCGATTAGCTCGGAATCGCTTGCCTCTCAATGACATGGCCTTCATATGGGGCCTGGCGGATTTGCCAGATTGTGAACGCTGCAACCTTGGCTTGGAAGAAACGGCTTCGCACGCCTTCTACCATTGTTCGCGGGTTCGCCCTCTATGGGACCGGGTCGGCGAGTTGACTGCTCGTATCGAGCCGCGAGAGCTTGTGCTCATTGATCGTGCATTCGCCTGTGATAATGTGTCGCCCCCGTTCTCTGGGATGAAGCGTATGGTGTTTCTGTCGCTGCTAGCCACGGCTCGAATGGTGATTTGGACGACGCGAATGGAGGAAGTCTTGCGAGGTCAGCGTCTTTCACATCAGGATCTGATCTGTTATTTTGAGCATCAGCTCAAAATAAAGATTAGAACTGATTGGAAACGTTTGACTTCGACAGACTTTAGCAAAAGGTGGGTAAATGTGGCGAGCCTGGTTCGCTTGAACGGGGCTAATCTTGATTTTCTCTTTTAGATCTGCTGGTTACATCGGGGTGGATTCCTCTGGAACCCTCCCCTGGTTAAGCTAGTTCTCTCTTGTGTACCTAGTTAAAGTGAATGTATGTGTTCTTAGCCTGTGCCCGGCTTTCTCTTTTGTTATGATCCATGTCGAGATTCCCAACCTTCCCAGTTTGTTTTGGTCTTCTTTTATCTCGGCTGGTTCAGCCTTTTATTGTCCCATTCCGCTAATTTTTTACCCCCCTCTCCACTCCCTTAGCGAGTGTGCTTCTTGATTTCGCCGTTTGGCGAAATACAGCGGCCACTCTGTTTTCTGGGATGGCCGGTTCTTACTAACATTGATTATTATTTTAGTTCAAAAAATTTGTTGTATTTTTAGTTGATTTTTGGGTTCATTCCCCTCCCATCATTTCATTTTTTCATTAAATATTTTATATTATATTGTACATATTATTGTATATATTATATTGTACATAAATACATTTTATTGGCATGGGTTATTCTCCCACTTTTTAGGTGTCCCTTGTTAGTTTGTGGCATTGTGGTGTATGAAGGATTGGGAGTAGATGGATGGGTTCTTTTGGTGACTCTGCAAATTGTAACGAGTGAATGGGTCGTGATAGTGTTTAGCTAGGTATAGGATAGTTAAGTGAGAACCAACCTCTCCCCCTCCCCTTTTAGGCCTTGTGCCATAATTTTGTATTTTATACAAAATAAATTCAGCCCTGACGAGCCGTAGTGTGAAACCGCGGTAGGTTTTGGCTAGCTTGAGATTCTTTGTGTATCTTTGCTCTACTTTTGCATTTCGTTTGTATTTTGCATTTCGTTTGTACTTTGTATCGAGCACTTTTTCTTTCTCTTTTTTTTATGGTTAGTTCCGTTTGGGTTTTTTTTTTCTTTACTGCGGAGTATCGTATGTCTTGTCTTTATTCCGCGTATTTCTTTTTTCCCCCCTCTTATCCAACGCCTTAGTGCGACGGATTGTAACGGAAGTAGGTTCTGTATGTTAATAGTTTTTCTTAAAGTTTATCTTAGTATAAATTTAAAACTTAGATACTTGCAGAATTTATTTAGTTATTATTTTGAATATATATATATATATATATATAAATACCGCTTGATAGAACCAATATCATTGAAACCTAGGTAGCAAGTGAGTTGTAAATATTTCGGTTTTTATATATATATATATATATATATATATATATATATATATATATATATAGATAGATAGATAGATATATATATATCTTGTTGGCTTTGCATGTTTATTTCTTTGAGTTGTGCATTGAACACTTAATTAAATAAACGTCTACTGGTCTGACCGGTACTTCTTTTAGTACTATATATACCATGTAAAAATACAAGACGAAGATATAAATTCATTAGTGCTAATATAATTATAAATTCAAATAAATGTAAGTCATCTAATAAATATATATAATAATAAATTCAATAAATGAATATAAATCATCTGCACAACCACGCTAACATTGGCTGATGATGAGAACCTATATCGAAACATAGAAATTTCCATGTCGCAATGTAAAACTGATATATAACCATATAATTATATATATATATGAGGGATTCACTGTGTAATATGTATTTTTGTGTGAGAGGTTGATAAGTAAGGGACGACAAACTCAAAGACTGCCCTGGGGGGTCACATATCTAGCTACTCCACTGATTTCAAGGGTTTACGAACAATTATGGAATTCTAGCTATAGTTCTTCCAATATCGTTCAATTGTATACTATATTTGTATAATGTCTGTGTATATTATTATTTCATTTAGTATTGATGAAAAATCTATACCATAATATTTACTGTCTGTTAATATTAAGTACTACATTAGTTTTTGTTTCTTGGCGACAACATACATGAATGTTATAAGTTTAAACGTCCCAGCCGATGTTCTTTTATTCTATTTTATTTTTCATAATCCCTTTAAGATTAAATGTTCTGATAGTACAATCTTTGTCTACAATTAGAACCATTTGCATAGTTTTCAAGAAAAAGTTAATAACTTTTAATGGTTGACAACTGGAGCAGTAGTTATAATAGCTATAGTTCGGCTTGTCCCTCCCTTATTTAGCACAACCGTTAAGCCCTGTCAGTGTTTCATAAATAACGGACGTTTCTGTTTTCATCACGTGGAAAGACTGAAAAGACGTATCGGAGATGCTACTTCTTTTCAGAGAAAGAAAGAAAGAAAAAAGAAAAAGATTTTTAACATATCTTGGCAACACCTCATTGAAAATTGACTATTTCGTTTTGATCGCATGAAAAGAAGCAAAATATATTTTCGAGACGCTACTTGGTTTCAGTGAGAAAATGCGAAAAAGAAGGGAGTGTTTAATGTCCGTTTTAGTTAAATGGAAAAAGTTTTCGATTTCTCAAAGAACTACTGTAATATAACAATCTGGCCCCACCCGAGGAAGTGATGCAAGCGATGGTGTTTCCCTCGGTGGGGGGAGGTCGGCGAGCGGCGGGGCAGGTGTTTGTGAAATACATCCTGTCGAGGCCGGAGCGGATGTCGTTTGACCTTATTTCCGACAGCGACGGAAATGACTGCGGAGGCAGACAGAACAGGTGTCTCTGGGAATTACGTGGGCGTTGCGTGGGCGAGGCAAAACCGGAAGGAAAGTCCCGGTTCTAGAAGACTATATAAAGACCTCGACACACGGATTCGCCAGCAGAGAACGGCCAGTGGAAGCAGAGAAACACCACAGGCAAGACTACACTCCCGTCAACCCATTCTATGTGCGCTCTCACTCTCCTGTTCTCTATTCCACACGGTTCGTCGTCATTAATAAAAATATAACCTTATATTTTTATATATGCGTGTTTGTTGTTTTGTCGTCGTACGGCGATATATAACACTACCCACTTTTTAAAACATCGACCCGCATTCATATTTATATTATTACAAATTTTCTTAAAAGTTGTAACGCTCAAATATTTATCGATACGGTTGGGGAATTTCTATGCGTATCTTAATGTCGTAGAACTCGCCATGTGCTTACTCAATCATTAACTTAAAAATTAAGATGTTATCAGAAAATTAAATTAGTAAAACCTCAAAGTTTTCACGGGTATTTCTAGTTTGATTATTTGTGTTAATGCGTCTAAACTCTTCTTTTTTTTCCTCATGACGTAAGACATCGGTGGTCTGACACACCTCTACTTACTTAGCAGATACCAATCCTAAGATTTCCTTTTAAAATCCACCGTTCGAGGCGTAGACATGATCGTAATAAAGATGCTATCGACGTAGATTGTTATCAAAGACACCAGTATGCAGACGAACTGAACAAGTCAGTAAGTACAATCTTCAGGTGATTTGGATGATTATATCACCAACATCAATGGAATTCCTGCAAATTAATGATATAAAAATGACATTTTATATCGCTTTAAAATGAATTAACTACTACTGTTTGATAAAAAAAATATGTATTTAAAGCCAGAAAATATTTTTAGATTTTAAGAAATTTTTTGTGATAATAATCTTTTTTTTTTTAATCATGTCACCCCAAGCAAGGCATTCTACTGCCACTATAGCGCAGGGGCTTACACAGAGCGATCGGATATAGGAAATGTCAGAAGGAGGGTGATAGACGAGTAAAGGGGTACATAGGAAGAGTGTTTGAGAGAATGGGTGCGAGTTAGTGTGTTAGGAGGTGTCTATTGACCTTACATTTAAACTCCTGGAGGTTGTAGCAAGTATGTGGAAGGGAATTCCGCAGACGGGAAGTGCGAGAAAAGAAGCTATTGGACTAGAAATTGCGGTTATATTTCATCGGTTTCACTGTAAAAGGGTGGGACCTAATTGCTAATCTAGTATCTCGTGCAAATTCGTACCTAGGGGGCACCAGTGTTAGTTCATCGGAGCAGAAGCCGTGAAAGTATTTATGAAAGAGGCACCGGGAAGCCACGTCACGCCGGTGAGAGAGTGACTGCAGGCAGTCAGCCAAGTCGGTATCGATCACATTACAGATTCTAATGACTTATTGATACAAGTTCAACTAGTTAATCCATAGCGTGAGGGGGAAGTGGTGGATTTATAACTTTCCCAAGGTATGCGTAACTGAATATAACGAAACCGGCTTGAATTGAAACCCAACTCTCCAGTTTGCAATTGTAAGTCATTATGCCAAGTTTGCAACACCTGGTATTACCAAACAGTCACCCATCTTGGTACTTACGTTGCTTAACTTCGGTCAACGCACGATATGGCCATAACCTTTGGACATGAGAAAAACATTATTAAGAGAGAACAATAAAAGAACAAGAATTAAGAAGACAGGAAATAACTATAGAAATTAAAAGTTTTTGAAGATCATATTTAACTGGAAAGCAAGAAACGGTAAGGGAATTCTTCATAGGCAAGAGGTACTAGAGAAGAAAATTTTAGCATAGAACTTACGGTTAAATGTACTCATTTCACTTGTAAAATGCTGAGATTTTACTGCCAATCTAGTTGTACGCTTAAATTCATAAAATCTAGGTACCAAACCAAAGAGTAATGTTCATTAGAAGAATCCCCATGAAAAATTACTAGGAAATTATATTAAGATTTCTTCTTTTTTTTTTTAATCATTCCACCCCAAGCAAGGTAGGATAGTCACTGGTTTGCAAGAGGTTAGAGTTAAAAAAAAAAAAAAAAAAACAAGGTACAGGGGATGCCGAAGAAAGGATAGGGAATGGATTGGATAGAAGATGGCAATTAACGTTGCATTTAAACTTTTCAAGATTGTAGCTATAATGAAAGCAATAAATAGAAGGGTGTTCCACATACGATAAGTGCGAGAAAATAGACTGTTAAAGTAGAAGAGTTGGTTAAATTTGACTATTTCAACGGTAAAATGGTGGACTCTAGACACCAATCTAGTAACACGCATAAATTCATGTAGTCGAAGAACCATGTTAAAAAGCTCGTCAGAGCAGTTGCCATGAAAATACTTGTAGAAAAGACAGAGAGAAGCCATCGGTAAGAAAGTGACTGAAGGTCGGCTGCCAAGTCAGAATCGATCACATTTCAGTAATTTCTATTTCTTCACGATGTCAGTAGGAAAGTGACTGAAGTCGAAATGCTATGAATTCTAAACACAATATCTTTTCTTATGTCCCATGTTCTTTCATGACGTAGGCGATCATGGCTTTTCACATCTCCCTGTCCCTGGTGACTCTTAGCACGCTTTCTCCTGTTACACCATGCAACGCTCGTTCCATCATCCACCTGATCAGGTCCTTCAAATATGTTATCCGCTGCTTTCCTCTGTCTCATTTCCCTCTATCTGGCCTGTTAGTAACAGGTTCTCTAAACCCTCCTTCCTCATTGCATGTCTCAGGAACTTTAATTGTCTCTTCCTGATGCTCAGTATTAATTTTCTTTTCGTTTCCATCCTTTCCAAAACCTCATCATTGCTCACATGCTCGATCCATGATATCAGTAGCATCCTTCTGTAGAACCACATTTCAGCTGCTTCAAGTTTTTCCTTCATCTTTGTTGATATTGTCCAACATTCACTGCCATGTTGAAAAACCGACATCACATAGCAATCCAGTACTCTCCTTGTTTCTAGTGAAATTGTCCTGTTTCTTAATACTTTACTCAACTTCTGGAATGCTTCTTTCGCCATGCCAATTCGCCTTCGGATCTCAGTGTCACACTTTCCGTCTTCTGTTAGAATACTTCATAGGTATTTAAATTTCTGTACCTGCTTGATTTTAGAGTCCCTCATTTGTAATTAGCATTTTGGGCTGCCCTTTTTGCTGATGACCATGCATTCGGTTTTCTTGCAGTTTATTTGTAGTCCTTTCTTGTCACTCTATTCAATTTCATATAATGAAAATCACCCAAGAAGGGCAATAAAGCCACTAAGTGATTACTTAGTGTGAGAGAATTATTATTATATTATTAAGAAGTCAGTTAGGTGCCATACGTGAAACACGCTTAGGCGATCATGTCTCGAAAGAGACATGACTGACTGAGCAAAAGTTTATCCCGCAGTAGGTTGCAATTGCTTTCTGCGGTAGACTGGTTGCCAGCCAAGGCTATAGAATCCAATCTGTCCTGTTATTTAACCTATAACTGGAGGGAAGAGACGGATTAATACCTTTCCCAAGCGCGTAAGTGAAGAGAACAATAAAAGAATAAGTATTAAAAGGACAAAAGAGAAGAACTGACACTGCATTGACTGGAAAGCAAGAATCCGAAAGGCAATTTCACATGCGAGAAATGCGAAAGGAGAGATTATAATGGTTATATTTAGTCATTTTTAAAATGATGAGACCTTACCACCGATCTAGTAGTATGTTTAACTTCATAAAGTCTAAGCACCAAAGATGAGTGATCATCTGAACAATTCCCATGAAAATATTTATTTAAAAAAGGCACAGGGGAGCTATGTTACGGCAATGGGAAAGTGACTGAAGACGAGATACTCGGTCAGGACAAATAATGTTGCAGATTTTTTTTTGTCTTTTATCAAGAATTTCTAACTATTTCAACGTTGCTTAACGTAAGTGGTTCTACAAGAACCAGTGTTTTAACATGATATTCCCATAAGACAATAAAGCTACTAAGATGCAATGGATTATTAAGTGTAAAAGAATAGGAGAAAAACTCGTATTAAGGAGAGAGAACAATAAAAGAACAGGAACTAAGAAGACGGAAGGTAACAATTGACATAGTACTTAAACTTTTGAAGATCAAACTCGACTGGAAAGCAAGAGGCCGGGAGAAAGTTCCGCAAACAAGAAGTGTGAAAGAAGAAACTTTTAGCATAGAACTTACGGTTACATCTGACATTTTTATTTGATAAAAATACGTATTTTTTTAAACATTGCCTAATCTTACACTGGGCGAGGCAATTGGCTATCCGGAGGTTCAGATTCACTATCAATAACTTATAATGCTTCCCTCTGCTGCAGATTGTCATATTCACAATGCGATTTTATCAACATATATAAAGCACCCGTATTTGATCGTATCATTTGATGATAGCTATCTGACAGTTCTATTATTGCATGGCATTGTTGTTAAGTTCATAATTCAATAATAACGATAAAATCAGACAATTTAAACAAAAATAAAAAATAACATGAAGGTAATAGACTAAATTAAATTATCATAAAATAATAATATAAAAATATAAAACACAACAAAAATGCAGCTAAACCGGTCTATCGTCTCCTTTATTTGACCTCGGTTGATGACAAAGAAGTTTTTTCTTGTTTTTTTTTATCATCATTTCAACCCAGGCCAGACAGGACCGCCACTGAAATGCAGGTGGTTACAGTAGAATACTGTTGTCATATCTGGTCAGGCGCCCCTGCTATTCATCTCAAGGTTCTCGACAGGCTCCAAAGGAGAATCTGTAATGTGATTGGTCTCGACCTGGCAGCTCGTCTCCAGCCATTTTCTCACCGGCGAGATGTGGCTTCCCTCTGTCTACAAATATTTTCATGGTTTCTGCTCCGACGAACTTAGATCACAGGTGCCCTCTCCACAATAATTTACTCGTGCAACCCGACTGGCAACAAGGTTCCACCTTTTTTACAGTTAAATCAACCAAATGCAGTGACAATTCTACTCCATCAGCTTCTTTTCTCGTACTTTCCGCCTATGAAAATCCCTTCCGTATACTTGTTCTAATGACGGCTACAACCTCCAGGAATTTAATGTCAATTCCCATCTTTTATCCGCTTGACTCTAGTCCTTTCGACATCACCCCATGTCTTTCTTTCTCTCTACCTTCGCAACTGTCTTCACACCTATGTTCCCATCCTTCACTTCTCTGCCATTTCTCTGACACCCCCTGTAACTGGTTCGTCTTTCTCTTCACTCTCCTATCTCTCTCCATCACCCTTTATATCTTATTCTTTTCCTTTCTCTGCACCTTCGCAACTGCCTTCACACCTGTATTCCCATCCTTCTCTTGCCCTTTCTCTGACACGCCCTGTAACTGGTTCGTCTTTCTCTTCACTCTCTTCCTGCTTAAACTTTTACGCTCTTATGTATCCCCCTGCGCATCAGTAGGTGAAACGATTAAAAAACATGAGAGAAAAAAATAAGGTAAAGGAGATGCCGAAGAAAGGATAAGAGTTTGACGGGATATGGGGAGGTGGATGGGATTTAGGGAGGGAGAAGATGGCGATTGGCATTTCATTTAAACTCTTGGAGATTGTAGCTATCAGGGAAGCAAGTATACGGAAAAAATTTCCACAAGCAGGAATTGCAAAAAAAAAAAACTGATAGAGTAAAAGTGGTGGTAACACTTGATTATTTTGATGGTAAATGGAGTGAGACCTAAATGCCAATCTAGTAACATGAATAAGTTCATGTGATCAGGACACCAGAGAAAAAAAGCTCGTCAGAGCAAAAACCGTGAAAATATTAATAAATAAACAGGAGGAAGTCCCATCCCGTCGGTGAGAAAGTGAGTGAATCAGGATCGATTACGTTGCTGACCTTCTTTTGGATCTTGTGAATTTTGTGAATTTTGTGAATTTTGTGAATCAGGATCGATTACGTTGCTGACCTTCTTTTGGATCTTGTGAATTTTGTGAATTTTGTGAATCAGGATCGATTACATTGCTGACCTTCTTTTGGATCTTGTGAATTTTGTGAATTTTGTGAATCAGGATCGATTACATTGCTGACCTTCTTTTGGATCTTGTGAATTTTGTGAATTTTGTGAATTTTGTGAATCAGGATCGATTACATTGCTGACCTTCTTTTGGATCTTGTGAATTTTGTGAATTTTGTGAATTTTGTGAATCAGGATCGATTACATTGCTGACCTTCTTTTGGATCTTGTGAATTTTGTGAATTTTGTGAATTTTGTGAATCAGGATCGATTACGTTGCTGACCTTCTTTTGGATCTTGTGAATTTTGTGAATTTTGTGAATCAGGATCGATTGCATTGCTGACCTTCTTTGGATCCTGTGAATTTTGTGAATTTTTTCATTAGCTCGGATCATTGGTGTAGCCTTCTTTCAGATCTTGTGAATTTTTGTAGAATTTTGTAGATTTTGTGAATCAGGATCGATTATTCATGACTTCATCTTTTTTTAGGATCTTGTAGTTTGTATGAATTTTGTGAATCAGGATCGATTACATTGTGACCTTTTGGATTTTGTGAATTTTGTGAATTTTTGGTCAAATCGGTGGTCAATTACTGATATTCTTTTGGATCTTGTGAATTTGTGAATTTTGTAGATCAGGATCGATTGCGTTGCTGACCTTCTTTTGGATCTTGTGAATTTTGTGAATTTTGTGAATCAGGGATCGATTCGTACTGACCTTCTTTTGGATGAATTTTGTTGAATTTTTTGTCAGATGGGATCGGTGGTGCTGAAGCCTTCTTTTGGATCTTGTGAATTTTTGAATCAGGATCAAGTCCGATATAACCTTCTTTTGGATCCTGTGGTTGTGAATTTTGTGAATTTTTGTTAGTCGGATCGTTACGTTTGCTGACCTTCTTTTGGATCTTTGTAGAATTTTGTGAATTTGTGATTTTTTGTGAATCAGGATCGTTGGCTGTGACCCTTCTTTTGGATCTTGAATTTGCTTGAATTTTGTGAATCGGGATGGAGTTGTTGCTGACCTTCTTTGGATCCTGTGAATTTTGAATTTTGTGAATTTTTTTTGTGAATCGGGATCGATTCGTTGTAACCTTTTTGGATGTAGTTTTGTGAATTTGTGAATTTTTTGTGAATCAGGATCGATTACGATATGGCTGCTCTTTTGGATTTGTGAATTTTGTGAATTTGTGAATTTTGTGAATCGGGATCGATTACATTGCTGACCTTCTTTGGATCTTGTGATTTTGCTTGAATTTGTAGATCGGATCGATTACGTTGCTGACTTTTCTTTTGGATCTTTATTGAATTTCTTAAATTTGTGGGTACTGTGAATCGGGATCAATTCCATGCTGACCTCTTTGGATCTTCTTGAATTTTTGAATTTGAATTTCAGGATCGATTGATGCTTTGGTGTAGTTGTGAATTTGCTGGTGTAGAATCAGGATCGTTACATTGACCTGCTGGATCTTGTGGTTGTGGTGCAGATCGGATCGATTGATGCTGACCTTCTTTGGATCCTGTAGGTGCAGCAGATTGCATGTAGATGGGATCGTTCATTGCTGACCTTCTTCGCCTTTTGGATCTTGTGGGCCTTTGAATTTTTTTGAATCAGGATCGATTGGTGCTGACCCTTCTTTTGGATCTTGTGAATTTTGTGAATTTTGTGAATCGGGATCAATTCCCATTGCTGACCTTCTTTTGGATCCTGTGGTGCGAATTTCTTCATTTTTGTTAATCAGGATCAATTGGTCGACCTTCTTTTGGATCATGAATTTTGTGGAGAATTGCCCGTGAATTTTGTGAATCAGGATCGATTACATTAGCATTTCTTTTGGATCTTGTATGAATTTGATTTGCTGTGAATCGGGATCGATTTGTTGCTGATATGCTTTTGGATCCTGGTTGTGAATTTTTGTGAATCAGGATCGGTCACGTACTGACCTTCTTTTGGATCTGTGATTTTGTGAATTTGCTTGAATTTTGTGAATCGGATCGAATTATTTGCTGACCTTTCTTTTGGATCTTGTGAATTTTGTGAATTTTTACGTAGTTTTTTGTGAATGGGATCGATTACATTTTCAAACCTTCTTTTGGATCCTGTGAATTTTGTGATTTTTTTGAATCTCTAGGATCGATTACATTGCTGACCTTCTTTTTAGGATCTTGTGAATTTTGTGAATTTTGTGAATTTTGTGAATCGGGATCGATTACATTATGACCTTCTTTGGATCCTGTGAGATTTACTTGAATTTTTTGTGAATCGGATCGATTACGTTGCTGATCTTCTTTTGGATCTTGTCGAGAAACTCGAGATGAGCAATAAAAGCACCCGATCAGATATGGCAACAATATTCAAAGCACGGACGAATGGTAGATTTATAAATGTGCAAAATTGATTATGACTGTTGTGGAATCCGGGTGAGGAACCACACAAAACAATGAACAACAAAACAGATATATTTGAGATAGAAAAATAGGTTATATTTAATGTAAATATACAAACTGTAACACAGGTTAGTAATCCAGTAATACGATTAGTAAGGAATATGTATATACAAGTCTTTGAAGTGAAGCAATGTGGGAAATAGTATATCCGTGTAATTGTTATTCTAGCTAAGTGAAGCTCAAAGCTATTCTGACTTCTGATGCGGTATTCTCTGGGTAACTTCGGTATCTCTCGGTAACTTACGGATCAGTTCCGGTACTCTCCGATAATTCTAACGATAACTCTCACGGATCTCTTACGGTACTTTCTATGGCAGGAGTATATGTATACTCAAGTCGTGTCTATTATCATAGAAAAAGGGAAGATCCCACAACACTGACGAAAACACTTACTGGCGATCAACCTTCTTAGCGGTCGATACAGCTATAGATTTGATCTAGTCGTTCCACTTGAGAGAGGAAGCGCTGTATGTTGCTTTCTAGGAGGCTAGTGCCATTCATACACACTGAAGATAGGAAAGTTTCTCTATAGTAGTTAAAGAAGAGCAACTTTGTTTTGGAAACATTAAAATTTAAGAGCCATTTCTTGCCCCATTCCATTTCACATTGGCGGTTCTTTTCAAGAGCAGCAGTGAGGTTTAATTTGTCAGCTTTAGCTGATTTCTTATTGAGACGAGAGTAAATTGTGGTGTCATCTGTATCGATGCCTACTTGTGAACTCATTACATCAGGAAGGTCATTGATGAAGATCAGGAAAAGCGTAAGACTCAGGACAGATGAACGCTCACGTTCGTATGAAATGACCTGAAAGCTTGTCCATTCAAAACGACCTTTATTTCACGATTCGATTGGAACGATTGGATTAAATCAAAGAATCATCCTGAAATACCGTAGCCCTGTAGTTTGTACAGAAACCGTGTGAAACGTTTTTGAGATCTCTAGAGCAACAGTTCGGGTTTCGCCGTTATTATCAAGGGTCTGGTATATATAATAAGTAATGGCCGTTTGCACATCAGCGGTAAGCCCGGCGAAACGGAAGCCTTATTTCTTGTCAGAGAGTTGACTGTGAGATGTGAGATGATGAAAAATGTCATCATTGATAATAGCTTCGAACACATTGCCAAGTCGGCAAGCGATTGATAGGGTGAAAATTAGAGGGTAAGAGGTCTGCTCAGAGCTTTTATAAATAGAAACTAATGAGGAGGACTTCCAACAGGCAGCAGTGAGGCAATAGTTATAGAGTTTGGCGAGGACAGGAGAGAGCTCAGGGGCATATTTCTTTAGGACGATGACTGAAATTCTATCACCTCTGTTTGCTTAGGCTGTCTGCAGAGACTGGGTTACTCATTTAAGCCTCAGTTCTTAACAGAAAATTGGGTGTGGATACTCCAAACGTCTCGTGGGGAGTTGGGTGAGAGTTTGCTAGCAAAGCAGTCAGTCTAATCCGCTGTGGATGTGAGGACCTCAAATTGTTTGAATACAAGAGAGTTTGCTGTTGTTTACCACACTTTTGAAAAGCAACCTGTAGTCTTTGAAACCAGATTGCTAGTTGCTATACGATGAGTTTTGTTTAACGACATATCAACCTCTGTGGATTAGTTAATGCCAAAAAAATATGTTTTTAGGGATTGTTTTTAAATAAATTGTGAAAAAGTTGAATTCGTCAGATTTTGATGAAAAAGACTGTTTTCAAGGTATCTTCTGGTTTTATATTTTTGAAAAGCAGTTTGTAGATCCGGTTTTACTGACATATTTATGTAAAGGAGGTTGTGTCGAGAGTCAGATGTTTCTCTGGTATATATTTTCCAAAATAAAAAAATATATTGGTAATTTTTTTTGTTCGATTTCCTTCCAAAAGGTATTGCTGGTAATATTTTCTTCAAAAGCGAATTGCAAAAAATTTTACTATAAAAGTATATTTTTATACTTTCATAGTTTTGACTCCAGTTTAGGGGTTAAATATTTGCTCATAGCTTGGGCCCTAACAGGTACTACCACACCGGGTCAGATTGGACCTGGGAACAACAGCAATTAGGGGGTGGTTCCATGCTCCTCACAACCTCCCAATGAAAGGTGCTGCTGCTGGATAGTTTATCGTCATACCCATACACAGCTTTGGGCACCTCGAGATGGTGTAATTGTTAGCAAGCTTGTCTCGCTAGAACCATTACAATTGAGTAGCGAGTTCGATCCTCACTGGGTGTCTCTTACTTTCGACCCTGAGTCACATCAAAGCTACGCTTAGAAAATCACCATACACTGTTTCATTCTATCTTGTAAACAACAGTTTTATATAACAAATCTTTCAATAATAATTTTGTATTTAGATATTATCACGTTACCTCATCATGTAAGCATTCATTTTATTTTTACTCCTTGTTGTAACCGGAACAAAGGAAACGGAAGCACTGTGTCGGTCATATTGTCATGTGTGAATAAAAAGCAGGAGTATAACTTCTGCAGACTTGTGTTGTTTCATGTAAATAATCCTTGTTTTTCATTGTAAATATTCATTGGGGCAGTAAATTTTTCAAAGTTGTTAACATATCTCCTAACCTCCACAGAAAAATTAATGCATATGGGGACTAGTTAGAACTTCACAGAGTATCTGAGGTATTATGGTAGATGGCAAGTAAGAATGTGGTATTCTGGTGCAAGGATTATTGTGGTATGCTTGGGTTAATGATTTTGGCTAGCTAAGTTTTAGCTTAAGACAGAAGGAGACCAGCTGTCCCCGTCCCCATCTCAATTTTTGATCTCGTGCTACATTTTTTACTTTTGTACAATTAATATTTTGGACGTACTTTGTAGTGCAGTGGATATCGGCTTGGAACGACAAATCGGGGAGCCGAGTTCGAATTCCAGTTGAATTCCTTGCATTCACTTACGCTCAAATACCCTTGGGAAAAGTATTAATCCGTCTCTTCCCTCCAGTTATGGATTAAATAACAGGACAGATTGGCTTCTATAGCCTTGGCTGGCAACCAGTCTACCTCAGAAAGTAATGGCAACCTATTGTAGATAATCTTCTGCCCAGTCAGTTATGTCTCTTTCGAGACATGATCGCCTAAGCGTGTATCATGTATAACTGACAATGAATATTGAGAAGCCACCAGATTAAACTGTATAGTTATTATTACGGACTCCCTTACCAAGAAGTGACGTTCCTCTTTTTGTTATCTTGTTTTTCTAAGCCAACCCAAATATTTCAATAAAGAATTCGGGATTTCATCGAGATAATCTTCACTGGGTGTATAATAATATGCTATTGTCAGTCTGCGTCTGTCTATTCTGCCTTAAATTAGATCTGTGCGCTGGGAAATTGTATCATTGTTCATTATATGATAGCATTTGTTGTAAATCGAATTCCTTTTACTACCATAGCTCTCTTTACAAATCGCCTGTTCAACGTCATTTTATTTACACCTCAGTCTTTATTGTAGATGCAAGCTAAGATAGAATTGATTTGAAGTAATGAAAAACTTCAATTGACAATTAGGTTAAGTTAACCTTCACTTAACGTATTAATGTATTTGCGCCATCTTTGTTTAATCTGCTTTGGAAAAGAGAGCCGTTTCGTGTATTTGGTGATCCAGCGTTCACCTTACACTAAACGGTTTGTCCTTCATAATGGCTTCATCGTTTAAAAATCTGCTCATCCATTGTCACATATGCAAAGTGTGCCTGAAAGTCACGAAAGAGTTTAACAACTTTTTCGTAATTATTTATTTTTCTTTCATATTTATATTTAAAAAAACATGAAATTTAAGCATGGAAAAATACACTACAGAACAGCGAACGAATATTGTGAAATGTTTGATAAAAGATTAAATTCTCGATTTTCAAAGACAAACTGACCATCTCCTTCTCCAGATTTGACCGCTCCATATCTTTTTTTTTTATGGGGCCATCTTAAGAAAAAAAAATTATGTCAACAACCTCTAAACAAATTCAGATCTTTAAAATAACATTAGAACAGAAATTAGATCACTGGATCCATAGACTTTAATGGCAGATTCGAAAACACTTTAGAAAGAGCACATTTATGCGAATTGGAAAATGGACGTCATTTAAAAGTTGTCATCATTCACATCTAGAGAAAATAAACGGCTTCTGCTCCAATGAACTTATCTCACTGGTGCCCCCTATGTATGAATTTACTCGAGCCACAAGATTAGCAACTAGGTCCCACCCTTTTACTGTAAAACCAATAAAATGAAAACGCAAATTCTACCCCACCAGCTTCTTTTCTCGTACTTCTCGCCTATGGAATTCCCTTCCGTTTACTTGCTTCCCAGACAGCTACAATCTCCAAGAATTTAAATGTAAAGTCACTAGTCATCTCCTATCTCACTAACCTGCATCCTCTCTCTCTCTCTCATACTCCTTTCTCCGTCCGCTCCACTATCATCAGTATTTTCATCCTTCTCTTGCCTACTTCCTGACACCCCCGGTAACCTGTCACTCTTTCTCATAACTTTCCTCCTATGTAAACCCCTGCGCACCAGTGGCAGTAGACTGCCTTGCTTGGGGCGATATGATTATTTTTAAAAAATATCCTTTTCTATCACTTACTAAAATATCAGAATTTGTAAACAAAAAAATAGATATTAAATATTGAAACCCCTTTCTTGACTTTTAGGCAACACTGTATTTGTAAGACTCCCAATTTGCACAAAACCCCATGCATTATTCCATTCTAGTGGGTGAACGAACTATTTTATAACGTGCTTTGGATAATCTTTACTTCATCCAAATCATACTCATTATTGTATTTAAGTCCCAGATGATCGTCTTTCCTGGGGTCATGGTCTCTCCTTCAGGAGGAAACTAGAATTGATCTCTGGCAACCTACGAAAAATACCGAAGGTATTTCAGCAATTTTTTCCTTGCCCTATATGGGCTGTCTCAGTTAATCAGTTAAGTGCCATACGTGATACACGCTTGGGCGATCATGTCTCGAAAGAGACATGACTGACTGGGCAGAAGATTTACCCGCAGTACATTGCCATTATTTCTGCGAAGGCTGGTTGCCAATCAAGGCTATAGAACCCAATCTGTCCTGTTATTTAACCCATATCTGGAGGGAAGAGACGGATTATTACTTTTCTCAAGGGTATCTGTACGCAAGTGAATGCAACGAATTCAACTGGAATTTGAACTCGGCTCTACACTTGATTAATAGCCAATCTCAAAGAAAGACAATTTTGAATTCAAAATTTTGGCGAACGCTGCAGAAAACCATTCTACTATTTTTCTCAAGAACAACCAGAATACCGTTAACAGATATTAAAGAAAAAGGAACTTCATTTTTAACCAATTACATATTTTTAATGTAAAATCAAGTTTTCCTGCGGTTCTCTCTGGAGCCTCTCTTTTCCCTTATATACGGCGTCTTTTCGCAAGTTCTTCAATAAGATCCCAGCCACTGTTAGATTTCATGCCAGTCTCATAATCGATCTTGCTCGACTCACTTTAACGCACACACAGACACAGAACTTTGTAATTACAAACTTACATTTTCTCTTTGAACATTTCGCCAAGTACTTCACTTGAACATTGTTGACTCAAGCCTGTTTTTTTCACAACACATTCAAATCAATTGCATTCTCCGTATTATTCCTCCTTACATAAAAAAGTTTTCCTAACAATTATTCAGAACATTTTATAACAGGAAAGAACTTTCTTCTCTCAGTTGACTTTGAACAACCTGCAGTCAAAGGGAAACGTTTTCTGAATCTACATTGTGTACTAATATTACATGCTTTGTTTTTCATTGTTGTGTTTTATTTAAAATATTTAATTTGTTGGGCACAAGTTGGAGTTGTTGTTGTTGTTGTTGTTATCTTGAATCTTTTATGTTGGACGAATCATATGAATATAAACAGTAGAGGCACCTGCATTTTGGTGCAAAGCCGTTACACAAAGACCGTGTATTACCAATATCATCAAAACATATTTAATTTTAAAAACAAAACAGTATTGATTTATTTTCGCTTCTTTTCAGTGGGTTTTAGTCTTCGTGAAGCACCGTTTCTAAGAATTAACTGTCAAAAATCTTCCAAAAACGCATGGAAAGCATTTACCAGTTATTACATTTTGGAAAATCAACTAGGAGATTCAGTAACAGACGATGAAAAATCCCAAGATGCATTGGGATAACGAAATATGTGAAAACAAGAGATGCATAAGAAACATCAAGTAACCAAGTCAATGAGTTTGAGTGGATGGCAACTCGAAAACAAAGAAGGACAATTAAGAGTCAAACATTGCTTCGATGCACAAAAGATAAAAAATTAGGGAGACGACATATAAAAGATGGTGGTACAAAGGACAGGAAATTAGGGAGACAACATATAAAAAATGGATGTACAAAGGACATGAAATTAGGGAGACGACATATAAACGATGGAGGTACAAAAGACAGGAAATTAGGGACAAGACATATAAAAGTTGGAGGTACAAATGATAGGAAATTAGGGAGACAACATATTAAAAATGGAAGTACAAAGGGCAGTAAATTAGGGAGACAGCATATAAAAGACGGTGGTACAAAGGGCAGGAAATTAAGGAGACAACATATAAAAGTTGGAGGTACAAAAGACAGGAAATTAGGGAGACAACATATAAAAGATGGAAGTACAAAGGGCAGTAAATTAGGGAGACAGCATATAAAAGATGGTGGTACAAAGGGCAGGAAATTAAGGAGACAACATATAAAAGTTGGAGGTACAAAAGACAGGAAATTAGGGAGACAACATATAAAAGATGGAAGTACAAAGGGCAGTAAATTAGGGAGACAGCATATAAAAGATGGTGGTACAAATGGCAGGAAATTAGGGAGACAACATATAAAAGTTGGATGTACAAAAGACAGGAAATTAGGGAGACAACATATAAAAGATGGAAGTACAAAGGACAAGAAATTAGGGAGACAGCATATAATAGATGGAAGTACAAAGGGCAGGAAATTAGGGAGACAGCATATAAAAGTTGGAGGTACAAAAGACAGGAAATTAGGGAGACAACATATAAAAGATGGAAGTACAAAGAGCAGTAAATTAGGGAGACAGCATATAAAAGACGGTGGTACAAAGGGCAGGCAATTAGGGAGACAACATATAAAAGATGGAGGTACAAAAGACAGGAAATTAGGGAGACAACATATAAAAGATGGAAGTACAAAGAGCAGTAAATTAGGGAGACAGCATATAAAAGATGGTGGTACAAAAGACAGAAAATTAGGGAGACGACATATAAAAGATGGAGGTACAAAAACAGGAAATTAGGAAGACGACATTTAAAAGATGGAGGAACAAAGTACAGAAAATTAGGTTCACGACATATAAAAATGGAAGTACAAAAGCAGGAAATTAGGGAGACGACATATAAAAAATGGATGTACAAAGGACATGAAATTAGGGAGACGACATATAAACGATGGAGGTACAAAAGACAGGAAATTAGGGACAAGACATATAAAAGTTGGAGGTACAAAGGACAAGAAATTAGGGAGACAGCATCTAATAGATGGAAGTACAAAGGGCAGGAAATTAGGGAGACAGCATATAAAAGATGGTGGTACAAAGGGCAGGAAATTAGGGAGACAACATATAAAAGTTGGAGGTACAAAAGACAGGAAATTAGGGAGACAACATATAAAAGATGGAAGTACAAAGAGCAGTAAATTAGGGAGACAGCATATAAAAGACGGTGGTACAAAGGGCAGGCAATTAGGGAGACAACATATAAAAGATGGAGGTACAAAAGACAGGAAATTAGGGAGACAACATATAAAAGATGGAAGTACAAAGAGCAGTAAATTAGGGAGACAGCATATAAAAGATGCTGGTACAAAGGGCAGGAAATTAAGGAGACAACATATGAAAGATGGAGGTACAAAAGACAGGAAATTAGGGAGACAACATATAAAAGATGGAAGTACAAAGGGCAGTAAATTAGGGAGACAGCATATAAAAGACGGTGGTACAAAGGGCAGGAAATTAAGGAGACAACATATAAAAGTTGGAGGTACAAAAGACAGGAAATTAGGGAGACAACATATAAAAGATGGAAGTACAAAGAGCAGTAAATTAGGGAGACAGCATATAAAAGATGCTGGTACAAAGGGCAGGAAATTAAGGAGACAACATATAAAAGATGGAGGTACAAAAGACAGGAAATTAGGGAGACAACATATAAAAGATGGAAGTACAAAGGGCAGTAAATTAGGGAGACAGCATATAAAAGACGGTGGTACAAAGGGCAGGAAATTAAGGAGACAACATATAAAAGTTGGAGGTACAAAAGACAGGAAATTAGGGAGACAACATATAAAAGATGGAAGTACAAAGAGCAGTAAATTAGGGAGACAGCATACAAAAGATGATGGTACAAAGGGCAGGAAATTAGGGAGACAACATATAAAAGTTGGAGGTACAAAAGACAGGAAATTAGGGAGACAACATATAAAAGATGGAAGTACAAAGGGCAGTAAATTAGGGAGACAGCATATAAAAGATGGTGGTACAAAGGGCAGGAAATTAGGGAAACAACATATAAAAGTTGGAGGTACAAAAGACAGGAAATTAGGGAGACAACATATAAAAGATGGAAGTACAAAGGGCAGTAAATTAGGGAGACAGCATATAAAAGATGGTGGTACAAAAGACAGAAAATTAGGGAGACGACATATAAAAGATGGAGGTACAAAAACAGGAAATTAGGAAGACGACATTTAAAAGATGGAGGAACAAAGTACAGAAAATTAGGTTCACGACATATAAAAATGGAAGTACAAAAGCAGGAAATTAGGGAGACGACATATAAAAGATGGAGGTATTATGCAACCCTTGATGGTTACATTCATTAATTAAGCTAACCACACTATGTGACCAGATTATAAATTTGGCGTATAAGGATATCATAAAATTAAAGAGAAGTCGCTAGTAGTCTGTTTCACGCCACAGATTCGACCAACATCCTGTAATCTGGCATGTTTAAGTAACTTTAATTGTTAGAGGTACATCAAAAGATGATTCTTTTGTAGAGACATAGGTCTGAACATGAAATATATTAATAATATTCAGTCAAGTAATATAAGTAAGCTTCTATTTACAGGAACTAAAGATTCGTAACCAATTCAAAAAATAATTTTGGGATTCCCAGAATACATTTCTCCCCTTACAATCCCAGGTTTCCTCAATTCCTCCCCATGGGTTTGTAGCAATTGTTTTTTTGTTTTTTTTGTTTTGTTTTGTTTTTTGTTTTTTCTTCACCGTCATATTTTATTGATTTTTAAACCTCAAGAACTGTTCCAAATGCGATGAAGCTGAGAAAAGATATTTTTTATTTATTTACATATTTATTTGTTTATTTTTAAAATTTTTATTTATTTGTTTATTTATTTACTTGTTTATTTTTACACTATCCGGACTATTGAACTCTTCTTTACTGCCATGTTTACAACGTTACATGACAGTCAAGATGAGAACAAATGTCCGAATAATGTAAATAGTGTAAATACTACCTCATCTCGGAAGTATCGACAAATATTGTTTTTATTTATTTAGTTTATTTTTGTTTATTTATTTGTTTGTTTACATATTTATTTTCACTTATTCATTAATGATTTATTGATTTTAAACTTATTTTGTAATCGCCTTTCTAGTTATGTATGTGTGTTGTGGTGCAGTGGATATCGATTCGGAATGAGAAATCGGGGAGCCGAGTTCGAATTCCAGTTGAATTAATTGCATTCACTTACGCGCAAATACCCTTGGGAAATGTATTAATCCGTCTCTTCCCTCCAGTTATGGGTTAAATAACAGAACAGATTGCGTTCTATAGCCTTGACTGGTAACCAGTCTACCGCAGAAAGCAATGTCAACCTACCGCGGGATAATCTTCTGTCCAGTCAGTCATGTCTCTTTCGAGACATGATCGCCCAAGCGTGTTTCACGTATGGCACTTAACTGACTGAAATTACCATCTCATTTGCTTGGAGTTTCTTTCTTCTTTCTTTTATGCGCCGTGTCCCTTCAGGAGGTAAGTGATAATAACCCTCCACATCGTCCTTTCCGTGGTAGCTCTTAATAAAACTTGTCTTGCTATTCCTCCCAAACTCTGCTCTGCTATCCATTATCAAGTATGTCAAATGCTATTTTCCCTTGTTTCTCTTTCTCTCTGTCTGTCTGTCTGTCTGTCTGTCTCTCTCTCTCTCTCTCTCTCTCTCTCTCTCTCTCTCTCTCTCTCTCCTACCTGTGAATAAAAGATTCTCCAAGCCCACCTTCCTCATTATTCTTTTTTTGTGTGTCATGTCCTTTCAGGACGTAAGCGATCAGGTACTTCCACTTGCCGCTACCCCTTGTCGCTCTTAACACCCCTCCTAAACCCCGTTTCGCCGTCCAATTGATTAGCCCATCAAGTACGTCTCTCGCTGTCTCTCTTTCTCTCTATCCGCTCTGTGAGTATCTTTTTCTTCAAGACCTCCTTTCTCATTGCGTGTCCAAGAAACTTTACCTGTCTCTTCCTAATATTAAATATGTTTCCTTATAGCTCCAATTCTCTATCAAACCTAGTCTTTGCTCACATGTTCAGTCCATGGTATCCTTCTGTAAAACCACATTTTTACTGAACAGATGAAGAGGTTCATCCCTTGTTTCCTGTTTAGGATGCGGTTTCCGGTTTTTCTCTTTTCCAATCTTTTCACTCTTTCCTTTATTTTTTTTCAATTGGAGTAGATAGACTAAACTATCGCCCGGTTCAAACTCCACCCACGTCTATTTAACAGGCGAAGAGGCTCATCCCTTGTTTCCTGTCTAAGATGCGGTTTCCAGTTTTCTCTTTTCCAATCTTTTTACTCTTACGTAGCCCCCTGCGCATCAGTGGCGTTATCACCTTGCTCGGGGTGATATGATTAAAAAAAAATTTGGTTGTTTGGGGTCTCTTCTTCATCTTTGAAGAGATTGTCCAGCATTCGCTGCTATACAGGAGGACAGGTATCACGTGACAGTCCATTACTCTTTTCTTTGTTTCCAACGAAATATTGAAATATCTCCCGAATCGCTCCCGAGGTTAAAATTAATTCACTACTACTCCGACTGTTAATTCCATCATTATTACAAGTATCATTGTTATTAGTAGTAGAAATCTTTATCCAATATTATCTGATATTGTATAACCGTTTTTGGTGCAGAAAGCGAAACTAGCTTGCCGGGATCAAATTCACGACTGATCTGTTAAATTCACTTTCGCACCAGTGCCGTCGGGAAATGCTTTTCCTCACCCCGCCTGCATGATTATCATTATTGCTGTTCTTGACAAACTGATAAACGGTTTATGTGATTACTCATGACATTTACAAGGATTATCATAATCTTTTCTGAGTGACCCATGGTAGCATTGTTGTGTAGATGTCTTGAGTACTAAGGATGATGCTACAAGTCACAACAACGATTTCAGGCAGACAGTAACTTTCCAAGTATGCTCGCTGTGCCCAATAAGATAGATTTTTGTATTTGTCTATGCTTCTGGGATGTGCGTTGTGGTGCAGGATGTGCATTGTGGTGGATGAATATCGGCTTGGAATGAGAAATCGGAGAGCCGAGCACGAATTCCAGTTTTATTAAGCCGCCTCTTCCATCCAGTTATGTGTTAAATAACAGGACAGATTGGCTTCTATAGCCTTGGCTGACTTTCAGTCTACCAGAGAAAGTGATGGCAACTTATTGCGGGATGATCTTCTGCCTAGTTAGTCATGTCTCTTTCGAGACATGATCGCCCAAGCGAGTATCACGTATGGCACTTAACTGACAAACTATATTTCTGAAATGACGTAGTATTTACACTATTTACATTGTTCAGACTATTATCATTTACTATTTACTGCCATATTTACGTTTTCTTTTTTTGGTCGTTGTACTTCTCCAGATTTCTTCAGGTGCTAGGAATTCCTCAAAGACACGTGGCCCTCAAGGACACGTGGCCCTCAAAGACACGTGGCCCTCAAGGACACATGGCCCAGTAAATATAGACGTTGGTTAGTTCCAGTGACTTGAACCAAAGAGTTGTAAGTTCAATACCAGATTACAGCAGTGGTGAACATATAACTTAGAGGGTTAGGTGTAAGGGAGATAACTACATAGCTACCAGAAGTGGCATTACACATGGAATGGGAATGATATACCCAGTGATCGTAATAAAGGGTTCGGTTAGAAATTTCTAGCACCTGAAGAACGTTAGAGCGTGCAACAGCCGAAACGTCGTAAACATGGTAGAAAAGATGAGGACAATAGTCCGAACAGTATAAGGACCTTAACAATTTTCTCCGGCATTTTCTACAAACTGGCAATTTCATCTTTCAGGTCAGAATAGTTGAGGATATTTTATATATATATATATATATATATATATATATATATATATATATACATATTTTTTATTTTTTTATTTTTTTTATCTGTTATAATATAGGCAGCAGATATGGCTACACAATTTACTTAGCATTCATTAAAAATTTCATTACTCTCAGTGCTACATGATGATTATTATTATTGTTATTATTATTATTATTCGATATCTGCTATGATCGCACTACCTACCAAGTCTGCGGAAAGACCTAAAGCAGGTTGTATTGTGTTGTTATGGCTCCATTTCGTGTTTTCCCATCTCCCTAAACATCCCTAGCGTTACATAGACAAAGTTCTCCTTAGTGTGTTGGCTGTACTTAATAAGACAATTTTTTGTATATCTCTTAAGCTGGGGTTTCCAAGGATTCTTTCAATGTTGTTTTGTTCAATTTTTTATCATTCCAAGTACACCTACTATCACTGGCACAACTCTTGTTTTCAATTTCCACATTTTTTCTATTTCAATTTCCAGGTCTTTATATTTTGATAGTTTTTCGAATTCCTTGGTTGCTATGTTACAATCCGCTGGACAAGCCATATCAATTAATAGGCAAGATTTTTCTTTCTGGTTTTTAACAATAACGTCCGTCCTATTTGCTTCAATATTTCTGTCTGTGTAGATGGTGTAATCCCATAGAATGGTGACATCTTCTATTTCTGTAACCGGAGCTGGGTGATGTTCATACCAGTGTTTGCTTACATATTTTCCATAGTGTTTGCACATTGTCCAATGTAAATATTGCCCCACTCTATCGTGACGATTTTTATATTAATTTTGGGCAACTACAGAACATCCTGAGATTAGATGGTCTATTGTTTCTTGGTATTTCTCACAGAACCTGCATTTTGGATCCACATTATTATTTATAATATTTTCCTGAAACTTCCTAGTGAAAAGACTTTGGTCTTGCGCTGCAAGAATTAAGCCTTCAGTCTCAGACTTTAATCCAGATGCACGTAACCATCTATGAGTATTAACTTTATCAACCTTGGATTTATTAGCACGTTCTGGATACTGGCCATGCAGAGGTTTGTCTTGCCAGCGTTGTTTTATCTGTTCAAGAGCTTTATCTTTGGCATTTATTTTCATATTTTTTGCCGCAATAGTTGGTTCTTGGTTTCTGTTTTGCTTTTCTACAGAATCTACTAAATGTAAAACTTGTTTGTATTTACTGCCTTCTTTTATTATTGAATATTTTTCTTTCTGTTTTCATGTTGTTTGATTAATTGTATCATCCAGTCCTTTGTTTTTATTATTATTATTATTATTATTATTATTATTATTATTATTATTATTAAATTTGATATCTGCTATGGTCACACTACCTACCAAGTCTGTAAGAAGACTGAAGGCATGTAGTAGTGTTTTGCTATGGCTACATGTTTGTTTTTCTACCTCCCATAACATCACTAACGTTACATGAACAAAGTTCTTCTTGGTGTATGGGCTGTACTTAACAAGACATTTTTGTATTACCCTTAAGATAGGATTTCTAGGGATTTTTTCAATGTTTTCTGCTTCTTTTTTATTATTCCAAGTGCACCTACTATCACTGGCGCTATTCTTGTTTTCATATTCTATATTTTTTCTGTTTCGATTTCCAGCTCTTTGTACTTTGATATTTTTTTTTCAAATTCTTTGGTTGCTATGTTGTAGTCCGCTGGGCAAGCTATATCAATTACTACGCAAGTTCTTTCTCCTCGGTTTTAGACAATTATGTGCGGTGTGTTTGCTTCAATCTTTCTGTCTGTGAAGATCATGTAATCCCATAAAATTGTGATGTCTTCTATTTCTGTAATCTCTGCTGGTTGATGTTCCTACCAGTGTTTGTTAACATCTTTTCCAGGGTGTTTGCATATTGTCCAGTGTAATTATTGTCCCATTAACGATTTTTATATTCATATAGTCTATGGTTTCCTTATTATCATTATTACAGAGAAACTTTTACAAGTGTCATTATGCTGATTTCATCTTCAGTCAGGCTGGATGACGTCATGTAGGTTAGACATGCTCTTCTGTGTGTCTCGGTATTTCCGCCGACTTCCTGTGTTCTGTTCAGAGCAAATTGCTTTTTATTCTATAAATTGTTTATCTTCAAGCGTTCTCGGAACTCCTTTTTCGAGGTTAATTCCTAAAATAGTTTTCTAAGAACTGAATAAGATTCACACGGCAATATTTATTCACAGCTGCCTTTTGCCATCATTAATCATGAAGACTACCTGGATTTGAAATGTCGTGCCGTGAATCCGGTTTAAGTTAACTGAACAGGACCTAGACCTAATGATTTAGTCGGTTAGCTCAAATGAAAACTGTTTACATCGTTAAATACGTTTTAATCAAATTTGTACTGGGCATAAAGTGGGGGATCCATTGTCTATTGTTTAGAAGTAATAAACTGATCCCCCACTAATACTTAATATAATAATGTAATATAATCTATCTCTTCACCCTCTAGTTATGAGTCAGATAACAAGACAGATTGGCTTCTATAGCCTTGTTCGTCAACCAGTCTACCACAGAAAGCAATGCCAACCTACTGCGGGATAATCTTTTGCTCAGTCAGTCATGTCTCTTTCGAGACATGATCACCCAAAGCGTCTATCACGTATAGCATTTAACTGACACAGTCGGAAAATATTCATTATGGCATTAATATCCATAGCAATAATCAGTTAATATTGAATTTCCCTACAAAATGCGCAGAGTACAAAAAATAAAAAACATGACACCAAATATCACCCACCAAATGCATCGTACAACGCCCCACTATAATAATAATAATAATAATAAAATATGTAAACAAATACTGGTATGAACATCACCCAGCACCGGTTACAGAAATAGAAGATGTCACCATTCTATGGGATTACACCATCTACACAGACAGAAAAATTGAAGCAAATAGGCCGAACATTATTGTTGAAAACCAGAAAGAAAAAACTTGCCGATTAATTGATATGGCTTGTCCAGCGGATTGTAACATAGCAACCAAGGAATTCGAAAAACTATCAAAATATAAAGACCTGGAAATTGAAATAGAAAAAATGTGGAAATTGAAAACAAATATCGTACCAGTGATAGTGGGTGCACTTGGAATGAAAAAAATGGAACAAAAAAAAAACACATTGAAAGAATCCCTGGAAACCCTAGCTTAAGAGATACAGAAAAATTATTTTGTTAAGCACAGCCCGCACACTAAGGAGAATTTTGTCTATGTAACGCTAGAGAGATATGAAAAACATGAAATGGAGCCATAACAACACAACACGACCTACCTTAGGTCTTCCTGCAGACTTGGTAGGTAGTGCGACCATAGCAGAAATCGATTTATAATGAAAAATGACACAATAATAATAATAATATAGAAATAGTTTCTTCTGAATAACACGGTATATTTGCAAATTTATTTCCAATGCAGAAAAATATGGTGCCAAATGTTATATAAGTGAATTTAAAAGATATTTTCTTTAAAAAAAAACTGGCTTATGGTCACATCCCATAGGAGCACTGTTTCCCGTACGATCACCGAATGTAAGCAAATTTGAGTCTAGTTATTACTTAGACTGCTTGGGAATATCACGTGCAGTCATCGTGTATGTGCGATTGACGTAATAGATAATGTTTCCGAATTTTTAATCAGAGCACCGAATTGGAATTCGCATTAGATTCGTTATATTCATTTGCGCATAAATACCTTTGAGAAATTTATGAATCCACCTCTTCCCTCCCAGCTATGGGTTAATTAGTAAAACATGTACCACTAAACTATTATCTTCAAAAAAAATTTTACAATCTAAAAATATTTTCTGGCTTTAAATTATCTGCAAAGGGTCGATAAAACGTAGAAGACGAATCAATCAATCTATCAAAAGAAAAACGGACAAGGAAACACTTGCTGGTAATTATCTGTTATTTTGCCGAATTTTATGTGTAAAGAAAACGCCATGTTTAGAAAAAACTATTCTTTCACAGATGGAAATATATCAAGAATCACAAAATCAAGCAGATGTTTTATCTGCATTTTTAAACGGTGATAAAAAAAAACATTGAAAAACAGAATTGGTAAACAGAGGTCAAATTTTGGCACGGTTATATGATATTGTGACGTACCGTATATACTCGAGAAGAGGTCGCATTTTTTTTTCACCAAAATTTCGATAAAATCAGTGATGTGACATATTAACTCGACATCTGAAGTAGACTATGGCGTACCAGGAGTCGGCGAGTATGTTAGGCTCGAGCATAAATGAGAGATAGAGGAAAAATTATTTTTCCTGACATTTCGACGTAATCGCCTTTTTCAACAGTACTGCGTCACAGATCGAATAAAATCGTTCGATCTACACTAATCATATCTACCATTTATTTTCTGATTTACGACTAAAGACTATCATATCAAAGTGACTGAAGCGGTTACAGTATCCAAATTTTCGTCTAAACAGAGCATTCCCACACTTGATAAGGAAATACTACGCCACTACAACCAATCATTTTTCTTATATTTTAATATGTGTAAGCAAAGATTTGAAAAAAGTGAATATTTTAAAAAAATATTTAACAAATATTAGTTATATTTACGCTAAAAAAGGACCATGTACCTCCTCAGATTATAGTGCGACCTATCTTCGAGTTAAACGCAAATACCCATTTTGACAACCCCAAGCTATGAGTGCATATGATGTGCGCCCTATACTCAGGTATATACGCTATTACTCGGGTGCATTGGATTTGTGGTATTAATGTTTAAGGACCCCAAAACAGTACTTGATCACAAAGCCTTTGTTCACGAAATTAACGCTGCTTTCCCTTTTGTAGGAACTTCAACGACATCGTTTCGTCAAATTCACTGCTAAAATATAGTCCCTCATATCAGGAAACAATTCATTATTTGCTGTAACCTCTTGAGATTTTATACTATCCATATCTAGCTGTAGCTTGTGATCACGTGACTGTAGCTTTGGTCATGCTGTCATTTTGGGCGTTTTCAATTGTTTCTCGGATTTCCAATTCTTCAGGTCCTTTGACTAAATTCTTTACGACTATTCCAAATTCTCCAGTAATGACGGCGACAACAAATGTTATACTCATATTCTAATTTCTCTTTCTTTTCTTTTTCTTTTTTTTTTTCTTCTCTTTTTCCGAAGTTCTTTATTCTTATGTGTGGTTAATGTAACGGATATCAGACGGAAGTCACGAGCCAAGTTCAAATTCCGGGTCAGTCATTGAGATTTACTTTCGCATAAATGTCCTTGGAAAATGCATGAACCCTTTTTTACTCAATTCCCCAGCTATGGTTTAAACAGCTGGATAGTTTAAAATCAATAGCCACTCGTGGCAGCCAGTCAAATAGAAGGAAAACTCTGAATCCTAGACGGTGGGAAAGAAACTAGAACCAATCTGTTATTTTTTTATATGAATGCACTTTAATTCAGATAATAATTAAAAGGAAACCATGGAGAGTAATGATCGCCTACATCTGGAAAGATACGCAATCATATATTCATTTAAAAATCGTACTACTTGTTCTTTTTTTTATCTAGACCAACTAAATATTTATTTGAATAAAACACTTCTGATATATGAATTATGTATCTCTCATATATTCTAAACCTTTTAACTATTAAAGTCTGAAAGTAAAAACATTAAACAGGAATCATTTTTAATTCTTCTGCTACGTATTTATAGATTATTGATAAAATAAAAAAAATATCTGCAATGCTATCGGTGCTGACCTGGTATCTCGGCTTCAGTCACTTTCACACTGCTGTGACATAGCTTCTCCGTGTTATTTTTATATAAATAACTCCACAGTAATTGTTCTGATGAGTGTTCCTCTATGGTACTCACACTTTATGCATTTAAACTAGATTGTTAACAAAGTTTCTTCATTTCACATTAGAAATGGAATATGTAACCGTAAGTTTTATGATGGCAGGTTCTTCTCTTGCACTTCTAGCTCATGGGAATCTCTTCCGGTTTCTTGATTTCCAGTCAACTTTGTTCTTCAAGATTTTAATCGCAATTTCAATCGTTATCTTCTGTCTATTTAATTCTTTTTCTTTTATTGTTCTCTCTCCTTGACATTTTTTCACACTCGGTGACCCCTTGCGTTTTAGTGGCTTTATTGCCTTTCTTTGGGTGATTAAAAATGTATCCATTTAAACAATTCTCTCTATCTATCTCTCTCTCTCTATCTCTCTCTCTCTATCTATCTCTCTCTCTCTCTATCTCTCTCTCTCTCTCTCTCTCTCTCTCGTATTCTTTCAGAATGTTCGTGATCATGGCTTTTCTCATCGATTGTTTTAATATCTATAAATCACTCTGGTTGCTCTTAGGAACGATAGTGAAGTAGTTTCACTATATTCTTGATTTCAGAGTTTTCCTTCTCAAAGATTGGAAATTTAAATAAGTTCCGAAATGCCAATCAGTCTTGCAATTTGGCTAGGCAAATAAAAACGATAATCTTTTTATAATCATTGACCAAAATACGGCATCATTTTTATTTATCTCTTACAAGATCTAGCGCGAAGGTGGTTTCTTGAAGTTTAGAAAATATTTTAGAAGCAGAAAAGGATCTGTAATAAGTGTTCTAACAGAAGACGGAAAGCGAATTGGCATGGCAAAGGAAGCATTCCAGAAGAAACGGGATAATTTCGATAAAAACAAAGAGGAGACTACTGGATTGTTATGTGTTGTCAGTTCTTCAATATGGCAGTGAATGCTGGACAATATCATCAAGGATGAAGAGAAAACTTGAACTAGCTGAAATGTGGTTCTACAGAAGCATACTGAATATAAACTGGTGAATCGGTTCCATATTACAATCACTATACAAATTGACCCCTCACTTTGTGGTCACATCAGTTTCTATACATTTATATTCCTGAAATCCAAAAGCACAAGGATGCATTCCAGAAGTTGAATAAAGTATTAAGAAACGGAACAATTTCTCTAGAAACAAAGAAGAGAGTACTGGATTGTTCTGTGTTGTCAGTTCTTCAATATGGCAGTGAATGCCGGACAATATCATCAAGGATGAAGGAAAAACTTGAAGCAACTAAAATATGGTTCTACAGAAAGATGCTGCGAATATCATGGATGGAGCACATAAGTAATGATGAAATTTTGGAAAGGATAGAAACAAAAAGGAAATTAATACTGAGCATCAGGAAGAGACAACTAAAGTTCCTGGGACATGCATTGAGGAAAGAGGGATTAGAGAACCTGGTACTAACAGGCCAGACAGAGGGAAAAAAGACAGGGGAAAGAAACGGATTACATATTTGAAGGACCTAATCAGGTGGATGATAGAACGAGTGTTGCATGGTGCAACAGGAGAAGGCATGCTAAGAGCCATCAGAGATAGGGAGACGTGGAAAGCCATGATCGCCTACGTCCTGAAAGGACAGAGCACATAGAAGAAGAATATTTGAGATCCTAACCTGGCAAACTCGATTTCAATTACTTTCATACCGGTGTGACGTGGATTTCCTCTGTCTTACAAATATTTTCATGGTAACGAGCTTTTTTCCTGGTGCCCCGACTACATAAATTTAAGCGCGTTGCTAGGTTGGCATTTAGGTTCCACCTTTTTGCTACTGAAATAGCTAAATGCAACCGTCAGTTTTCTTTTATCACAATTCTCACCTGTGGCTCTCCCTTATGTTTACTTGCTTCCCTCAAAAATTTAAATGCAACGTCAATCGTTATATCTATCTTCTTGAATCCCGTTCATCTTTTTCCTTTCCTCAATCCTCCTTATACTCAATCTTTTATCTCACTTTCACAACCTGTAACCTCCCATAGTACTAGTGGCATTACCGCCTTTCTTAGGGTGAAATGATTAAAAACAGTTAATTGAACTATACGGATATCCTCAGCCTAATGTTTGAAATGTGGACGTTAGTTGGAGTTTGTTAACATATATAATTTCTTGTAATGATACGGAAAATCTCAAATATTAACGAAATGGTTTTAACTAACGACATATTCAAATTATTTGTTTGAACATTATTTTTAGTCGATACTCATATTTGAGTAGATATTCTGTTTTTAATCAAACAGTATATTTATATATTTATTTCTACTGGCCTGATTATTTACGATAAACTTTTATACGAAAATGTGCGTCATTCGGCAAGATTCGAACCTGCGACCCCTATCAACATAGGGGAAGCCACTAATATATAAATATATTGTTTGATTAAAAACAGAATATCTACTCAAATACAAGTATCGACTAAAAATAATATTCAAAAAAATAATTTCAATAATTGCTTATCTAAAACGCAAAAATTATCAGCTCGCTACAGACTCGATTTGATACACTGTTAAAAACTGACATGAATGTCCGAAGGAAGCTAATCCCATCTGGCTTAACTTTCGGAATATCGGTTCATTCTAAAACAGTAAAAGCAAGAGGAGGACCCAAGTTGTCACCGTATTGTTTTCAGTGTACACAGTAATGATTTAATTTCAAGACAACCACTACACATAAAAATTGTTGCTATGCAGCAAATGAATCAGCTGTACCGAGCCCATGGCGTGTCGATAATGAATGATTACTGGCTACTAAAGATCATCCTGTTCGGTGAACTGGACTCTTACTCGCGAAACAGAGAGTGCCATTGAGTGCTATACGGACTCCTTAAAAAATAAATATTCTTTGCTTGTTGAGTCAGGTACCATTGGTGGACAACAGGATTATCAACAGGACTGGGATTTAATACCATCAGCTCTGTTAGGTAAGCACTCTATCTGAAGCGATACACAAGCTTAGAAGTGAAAGCCACCATACCTTCCCCTGTAATCACTATAAATAAAAAATCTAAATTGAATCTATTTAGAAATTCTGTTTTTTTGCGCGAAAAACTGTTATACTAGCTTGAACTTCCTTCAAAATATCTAGTAATGAGACAAAGCACAGGGAGACGTAGATTCATGCCTTTTTAAGAATATTTGTGTGAATTGAATACAAATTGTCCAAGAAAAAAATTTACCCCCTCTTTGTTAATTCCGATTTCATGCTAATAACCATTTCACAAGCTTGTACATACTTTAATAAATCTAGTAATCAGAATACAGGGAAATGTGTGTTTATGCCTTTAATCTGTGTATTTTTGGGAATTGTTCATAAACTCTCAACCAAAATTTGATCTCTATTTGCTATTTCTGTTTTTCGAGTGAATACATATAACACTAGTTTGCAGGTTCATCAAGATATCTGTTGATGAAACAGGGTCAAGGGAGAAGCGGATGCATGCCTTTTTTCAATGCGTCAAGTAAATATAAGTAATTTTTACTGAAATTCGAACGCATTTTGCCAACTCCATTTTTTTATGATGATGACCCTTACAATAATTTGTATGACCATCAAGAGATATCGTGACGAGACGCAACACAGGGAGATGTGGACTCATGGCCTTTTCTAAAGACATTAGGGTGAAATGAAATAAGTAATCTCATGCGAAATTCGATTCCATTTCCTCGTGATTAAGCCACACGTAGCCTATGAGAGACAAACTGTGAAAAGTTAGGTGTTAACACGTGAAAAAGGATCCTTTGATGAAATTGGTTTCCGCCCTGTCGGCCTTTTGTCTTCACAAAATGAATCACTGATTTTATCAGTGGAACAGTTGCAAACATTTCTGTAATTGTCTTGTGATTATGCGAGTTAACGAGGTTGTGTGTGTGTGTGTGTGTGTGTGTGTGTGTGTGTGTGTGTGTGTGTGTGTGTGTGTGTGTGAATATATATATATTGTAACAAAGTTGTGGAATTCGTAGGTTTTTTGACCCTGCTGTTCATGCATTTACTTTTATAAAGAGTGCTCGATACAAACGTAGAGCGTTATATTCTGATAGTTGTTACAATGGTTTATAAATTCATAATATCACTACACAAAAGTTTTCGCGTTTCGAAGCTAACTTTGTTTGTTGGTTACCTCTCTTCGGGTGAAGAAGTTAGAATGAAAATTATCTTGTGAAAAAAACTGTTTATTTGTGGTGAATATGCTTTTTTTTTAGGTGAAAGTGGGGTTGGGAGCCTATTTGGATTCTGTTGACCTTATTTAAGTCTTAGGGTAAGGTGTTTAACAAACCATAAAAGAAATTTGGACAAAGATAATGTGAGACCAATTAAAAAAGTGAATTCTTCTTCATGTGTCGTTCCTTTCATTACGTAGGCGACCATGGACTTCCACTTGGCTCCGTCTCTTGTCGCTTTCAATAATTTTTCTCTTCGTATCTCTTCCAAACCCCATTCATTTGCTCAGACCTAACAAATACGTCTCGCGCTGCTTTCCCCTGCCTCTCCCCTTTATCCGACCTGTGAGCATCAAATTCTCTAGGCCCTCCTTAAGAAGAAGAATAGACGTTTTCTTACTAAATTTTGGAGGAAAGCCATTTTTCTCTCTCAAGCTATGGATTAAACAGCAAAGTATGGGATAACACCCAGTCTAAGAAGAAAACAAGTCTGAATTCAAAACCGTTGAAAAGGCAATGGAAAACTCCAAAATTGTTTTTCCGAGAATTCATGGGAATTTACTGATAATACAGAAAAGGAATGCATGGAGAGCTGTGATCACCTATTTTCTGAGAGGACACGACACTTTCTTAAATTCTGTTAGTTAAAAAAGCGTAAAGACTACAATTTAATCATATGAACTAAATTAGAAACGTATTTCAGGATGAGGGATGTTAAAGTAGAAATGAAAAATATTCTGATTTCTATATTCGTCGAATAGCTATTTCAGTGAGAAAAATCTTGCTTCTTCAGCTTTCGTAAATGTATTTATACGTGTACACAAGAGTGATTTTATATGAATATAAATTAATGTCTACAGTTGGGCGTGTTAGACAAGGCGTGCGCACGTGCATGTGTGTGCATGTGTTTGCGTATATTGTAAAACTGTGTGTTAGTACTAAAGTGCCGGAATAAGAACGTGTGTGTACGTGCATCCGCATTTAGGTGCGTATTCGTGTGCCTGTGTCTTTCAATATCGTATACACATTGGTGTGCGTATGAGGATTTGTCACATTATTAATTTTTCATGGCAAACTTCTAGAAAGAACCGAGACCTTGGCGTGGGTAGGGATTGGCCCTTATCACACTAAACTCTAGAAACAGATTTATATACCAAAGGTCGCCTCAGCTCGCATTTGTCATCAGGCAAGTCATTAGAGGCTATCTTATGTAGATCAAATATTTATTAAACGTGTTATTAGTTTTCTCATCAGAAATACACATCACAATTTGCTGGTGTTCACTTCTTGACAGACTAGCAGTATAGCCTGGCGTTGCTCGGGTGTAATGAAAGCTTTAAAACTAATCCATGGTCCTGGAGCTCAGAATCTTTGGACGTTGGCACGAAAGACTAAAATGCAATAGTTGTTTCCATTTAAAGCGAAACTGTAGACTGAAAGAAAAATGAATAGATGTAAGTCAAATTTTGATTTCCTGGTATAGATATCAAACAGGTTTTTCGTCGTAAATTGAATTTTGAAGGTTAAATATGTCCTCTGAGTAAATGGTATCGTGGCCGAGACTAAGAACTAAAATTATACCTACTTAGAGCCAAACCCGAAGCAAAAACTAAAATAAAAGGGCTGAAAAAAATACAGACATACAGGCAGATAAACAGACACACACACAAACATCTTGCCTTTTATATATATATATATATATATATATATTATCGATTTTCTACACTATTGTAAGAACTGCAATCTTGAAACTCCTGAATATCGTTTCTTATGTCTTTGTCTATGAGTGTATCAAATTTGATTAAAATCGGACCACTCCTTCTATAACCCGATTTTTTCGATTATCGATTTTCGATATTTATCGGGTGTACCTCGACACAAAATCTAGCTAAGAACACTCGCAGACGTTTATAGTACAACTGTGTAAATTTTCAAGAAAATCGGTTCAGCCGTTTCGGAGCCTATAGGTAACGGATACACACACACAGAGAGAGACACACACACACACACAGACAAAGTTCCATTTATAAATAAGTTTAGATTAATTTACAATAATAGAACTTGATTGACTGTAAAGAAATGAAGGAACATAGTATACGCTTGCGTGTATTCTAAATAAATATAGCTTTACGTGTCATATGACATTTTTTATGTTAGGAAGAAGCGTTTGCTATATATACAAAGGAATATCAGGGATTTTTTTCATTGCTGATTTTTTATATTTCAACATTTCTATTTGAAGCTTATAAAGTGAAGCTAATTTTCGTCACATCACGTGATATGTTAATTTTAAAACATCACGTGATATGTTTTGTGCTTTACAAAATAACTGGTACTGGGGTTACAGACACAATACACACAGAGAGAGAGACTCACGCACAGACACACACACACACACACACACAGACACACAGACACACACTCACCCACACAAACATGTTCAGAGACATATTTGTTATATATATAATATATATATATATATATTAACAAATAATTGTATTTTACCATGAAGATTAAGATCGCCGAATTCATTCGTTGAAATGGTCATACGGTCTTGAAAAATTTAATTACACTGAGCCCTATGGCTGGATCACTTTTAATAATTAATAATTAATATTAATAGGATCTCCATTGGGATTTTACCATCAAACCGCTTTATATATATATATATATATATATATATATATATAATTAATTAATTAATTAATTATAGGATCTCCATTGGGATTTTACCATCAAACCGCTTTATATATATATATATATATATATATATATATTGATGATTATCCACGTATACTGTCTTACTATGTATAGGAAAGAGTATTAATAAAAAATTTTTTGATTTTTAAAAAAAACGTACTTTTTTAAACAGTATTTGTTTATTTTTAATATAGTTTTATATTTCAAACCGACCTCGGTTCTTCATCGGAAACAAGTGATTTTTTTAATTTTAATCCAATTCTAATTTTAAAAAAATCACTTGTTTCCGATGAAGAACCGAGGTCGGTTTGAAATATAAAACTATATTAAAAATAAACAAATACTGTTTAAAAAAGTACGTTTTTTTTAAAAATCAAAAAATTTTTTATTAATACTCTTTCCTATATATATATATATATATATATATATATATATATATATATAATCATATCACCCCAAGCAAGGCGATAATGCCACTGATGCGCAGGGGGCTACGTAAGAGTAAAAAGATTGGAAAAGAGAAAGCCGGAAACCGCATCCTAAACAGGAAACAAGGGATGAGCCTCTATATATAAGATGAAGACTCCACTGATTTCAGAATCGTGCCGAAGGCAACGGGAAAACATTTATATTATCTTTCAGTGAAACTCATGATGTTTGCCGAGAGAAATGGAATCTGTAGAAATTGATTCCCCGCTATGTTAGAGGATGATGGAATTTTTTTTTAAAACACGATTCTCAAGTCAGTACCGTTTTTCCGAGATAGCTTTTTACGAGCTAGCAGTTTTCTATCGCTGTTGTGTGTGTGCGCGTGCAAGAGCTCACGTGTTGACTTCTGTTTATCTATCGCTAAGAAGTATATGACGGTATCCACCATGTTCTTTAGTTCAATCAGAGAGGTGCTGATGCAAGGTCGGAATCTCCGGTAAAATGGTTGCCGAGGAGCCATGGGTAGTTTAACGGAGAAAGAAATTAAGGTCCGTTATGTTCCTTTTCGCACTAATACCCTCGGAAACAGTGTCAATTGATCTCTTCTTCTCCCCTCCAGCTTTGGGTTAAATAGCAAGAAAGTACTGGGTTCTCTAGCTTTGTGTCTCTGTGACAACCAATCTGAAGGACAACTCTGAATCCAAAACTAGTCAGAAGAGGGACGAGTTTCGTAACGTTATTTTCTGTTAGACATTTTACTGTATGTTTTATGCTTGTATGAATTTTTTATACTTATCTGGAAGAAGGTAAACATACTGTTGAAACGTTGTTAACATTGTTAAACACTTTTTTCTTTTCTTTTCATTTCTTAAATCGGGCTATAAGTGCTGCAGAATATTGAAAGCCTTTTGTTAATCACTGTGTTTATCGTTATTATTATTATTATTGGATTTCTGTTGTTGGTTGGTTTCTTTTTTTTTTGTTATATCAACCTTGGCGGGTCATTTATTGCCAATTAAAATTTTTTATTTATTGCTGGTAATACCTTTTTCTTTCAACAATTTATTGTTGATTTTTTTTTATATATAAATTTTGTGTCTAGTAATACTTTTTTCTTTTCGAGTATCAAGATTCATTGGGATTTGTTTTTAAGGGCAGGATCCCCAAGTCCTACCCTGTTATTTAACCCATAACTGGAGGGAAGGGACGGATTAATACCTTTCCCAAGGGTACCAGTGCTTAAGTGAATGCAGGATATTCAACTGAAATTTGAACTCGGCTCACCGATTTCTCTTTCCGAGCCGATAGCCTTTGCACCACAACGCACATCTGTCACTAAACGATTACAGCACCTGGTATTCCCAAGCGGTCACCCATCTTAGTACGACCGATTTCTGTTGTATACACATTTTCCAAACAGAGACCTAAGTTCAGAAATGGCTTCATTTTCATTTTCTACTGATAATGTTTTTGTAAAATAAAAAAAATCTAATTTCACAAACATTTTACATAGATAAAGCTCTTCGTAATGCGTGAGCAGTTCATGTGCGTACAATTTTTTTTGTATTTCTTTAAGGTATGCGCTTTCAAGAATTCCATCAATGATTGTACCGGAACCTTTAAGGTATGCGCTTCCAAAAATTCCATCAATGAGTATAGCGGAACATTTTACAATCAATTCGAGGGCACCAACTACAACTGGAATTATTGATTTCCTCATGTGCCAAATATCTAGATTTCGACTTCAGTTTATCGTTGTATTTTTAAAGTTTATAAAATCTTATCTTTGTATTTTTAATTTTTTAAAATTTTTTTATGATCTTCAAAGATGCATTATAATATGCGGAGTATTGATTAGATGTTAAAAATTAAATTAAATTAAATTAAAAAGCACATCCTGTTTCTGTGGTTTTTGATCACGATGTCTGGGGATTAGTTTTAATAGTTCTCACTATGGGGGCTGTAAAGTGCCATAAAATTGTTACACGTCCTATTTCTGTAATCAGGTTCTTACCTGTTTGTTGCAGCTTCTTTCTGTAAAGATGCATATTTTACAGTGAAGATATCGGCCCACTCTATCATGCTAAGTTTACTATTTAGCAGTTACTATTGTTATTTCATTTTTCATCATATTTCGATTTCTGCTTTGGTCTCACTACCAACCAAGTCTGCGGGGAGACCTAAGGCAGGTCGTGGCGTGTTGTTATGGCTCTATTTCATGTTTTTCTATCTTCCCTATCATCCCTAGCATTACATAGATAAAGTTTTCCTTAGTGTGTGGGCTGAACTTAATAAGACAATTTTTTGTATATCTCTTAAGCTGGGGTTTCCAGGGATTCTTTCAATGTGTTGTTTTGTTCCATTTTTTATCATTCCAAGTGCACCTACTATCACTGGCACAACTCTTGTTTTCAATTTCCACATTTTTTCTATTTCAATTTCCAGGTCTTTATGTTTTGACAATTTTTCAAATTCCTTGATTGCTATCATGTTATTTCTTTCTAAGAATAAATATGTCTGTTTTGTTATTATTATTATTATTATTATTATTATTATTATTATTATTATTATTATTATTATTATTTTCATCATAATTCGATTTCTGCTATGATCACACTACCTAACAAATTTGCAAGAAGACCGAAGGCAAGTAATGATGTTTTGATATGGCTACTTAAACTGACTTTTCCAGGGATTCTTTCACTGTTTCTTTGCAGCTTTTTTATCATTGTAACAATTATCATTATTATTATTATTATTATTATTATTATTATTATTATTATTTCATTTTCCTCATAATTCGATTTCTGCTATAGTCGCACTACCTACCAACTCTGCAGGAAGCCCTAAGGCAGGTCGTGATGTGTTGTTATGGCACCATTTCGTGTTTTTTCCATCTCCCCTATCATCCTTAGCGTTACATAGACAACGTTTTCTTTAGTGTGTGGGCTGTACTTAATAAGACAATTTTTTGTATATCTCTTAAGCTGGGGTTTCCAGGGATTCTTTCAATGTATTGTTTTGTTCCATTTTGTATCATTCCAAGTGCACATACTATCACTGGCACGACTCTTGTTTTCAATTTCCACATTTTTTTATTTTAATTTCCAGGTTTTTATATTTTGACAGTTTTTCAAATTCCTTGGTTGCTATGTTACAATCCGCTGGACAAGCCATATCAATTAATAAGCAAGTTTTTTTCTTTCTGGGTTTTAACAATAATGTCTGGCCTGTTTGCTTCAATCTTTCTGTTTGTGTATATGGTGTAATCCCATAGAATGGTGACATCTATTTCTGTAACCGGTGCTGGTTGATGTTCATACCAGTGTTTGTTTACATATTTTCCATAGTGTTTGCACATTGTCCAATGTAAATATTGCCCAACTCTATCGTGGCAATTTATTATTATTATGTCATTTTTCATCATATTTCGATTTCTGCTTTGGTCTCACTACCAACCAAGTCTGCGGGGAGACCTAAGGCAGGTAGTGGCGTGTTGTTATGGCTCCATTTCATGTTTTTCTATCTTCCCTATCATCCCCAGCATTACATAGATAAAGTTTTCCTTAGTGTGTGGGCTGTACTTAATAAGACAATTTTTTGTATATCTCTTAAGCTGGGGTTTCCAGGGATTCTTTCAATGTGTTGTTTTGTTCCATTTTTTATCATTCCAAGTGCACCTACTATCACTGGCACAACTCTTGTTTTCAATTTCCACAATTTTTCTATTTCAATTTCCAGGTCTTTATATTTTGACAGTTTTTCAAATTCCTTGATTGCTATGTTACAATCCGCTGGACAAGCCATATCAATTAATAGACAAGTTTTCTCCTTCTGGTTTTTAACAATAATGTCTGGCCTGTTTGCTTCAATTTTTCTGTCTGTGTAGATGGTGTAATCCCATAGAATGGTTACATCTTCTATTTCTGTAACCGGTGCTGGGTGATGTTCATACCAGTGTTTGCCTACAGCTTTTCCATAATGTTTGCATATTGCCCAATGTAAATATTGCCCAACTCTATCGTGGCGATTTTTATATTCATTTGGGGCAAGCACAGAACAGCCTGAGATTAGGTGGTCTATTGTTTCTTGGTGTTTATCACAAAACCTGCATTTTGGATCCATATTATTATGCATAATATTTGCCTGAAAGTTTCTCGTGAAAAGACTTTGGTCTTGTGCTGCAAGATTATTATTATTATTATTATTATTATTATTATTGTTGTTGTTGTTGTTGTTGTTGTTGTTGTTGTTTTAATTATTATTATTATTATTATTGTTAATGTTGTTGTTGTTGTTGTTGTTGTTAGTTTAAAGCTAGAGACCGGAAGCCAAAATTTTAATGAATTATACTTACCGGACACCATTAACAAAGCTTAAGCCGAACGTAGTCGAAAGACGTCTGTGCTTCTGGCCTTTATCATGTCCCTCAAACTACAGACGTGTTTTCCATATTTTATATATTTTAGTTTACATCAATCAACGAAGATTGAGAGAGCAGAATGTAGAAAAATTATCTATAGTATCACTGCTCGAAAATTATTTAGGTTCGTAGAACTGAACGCAATATTGTAGACGAATTTCTGACTACACTTATCTGCTGTACGTTGTCACAAGAAGATCTTGACCCTTCAAGAGCGTTGTCTGAGAAAAAAAAAGGGGATCTTCCTCTTGTCAGCTACCCCTACTTCTTATAAAAATGTCAAGAGCATAAGATATTATTAGCATTAATTAAGATATAGCAAATACGTTGCCTGTCTAAAAGAAAAGAAAAAAGAACAAGTGCAAAAAGGTTAGTCGCTGGAAGTGAGACGAAATCCACCAAGTGTCGCATCGAAGTGAAGCCGTAGTTACGAAGATATTCTCCAGTTTCTATTCAAAATGGAAAAACTCTCAAACTCATGGTCACTAACAACATGTCTGCACAAAGCTACTTTGCAAAAGACAAATATTGTATTTCAAATCTTTTATCCTTTGAAAGACTCTGTCGATAATAATAATAATAATAATAATATTAATGTGACTATGTAAATAATAATGAAATCGTATCTATGTCGATACTAGAATTTAAAATATAACCTTGTTTATGTCGACAATAATAATAATAATAATAATAATCGGCACGAATTTCGGTTTATATAAATGTTCAAAAGTAACATTAGAAAAATGGAGAATTAAAGAAACACACTCAATAAATCTAGATTTTTTCACAAAGATTAGAAAACTAAAACAAGAAGCGGCCTATAAATGCCTAGGAGTCAGCGAAGGAGATGGAACACAGTCAGTCAGTTAAGTGCCATACGTGATACATACTCGAGCGATCATGTCTCGAAAGAGACATGACTGACTGGGCAGAAGATTTTCCCGCAGCAAATTTCCATTACTTTCTGCGGTAGACTGGTTGCCAACCAAGACTATAGAACCCAATCTTTCCTGTTATTTAACCCATAACCGGAGGAAAGAGAGGGTATTTGCCGGTAGGTGAATGCAGGGAATTCAACTGGAATTCGAAAGGTAAGATTTTCTTACCTTTACTATAAATATTTTCACTTCAATTGTTCTGATGAGCTTTCCTCTTTGGTACCACAATTTTATGTATTTAAGCGCAGTACTCGCAGTACTTAAGTCTCATCAAGTTCTAAGTTTTTTCTCATATATTTCTCAACCTTGAATTTTTTTTCCTGTCAACATCAATTCTGTTTCTTTTATCTTTTCTCCTCAGTAATGTTTTCACAGTTTCCATAACTCTTAGTAAACTCTTGCGTGTTGGAGGTTTTATTACCTTAAAGTGTATTATTATTCATAATGTTGTAGAGTGGCTAGCGTCCTTTCAGAATTCTAACCGATGGACTGGCTGATAGCCTGAAAGAGTCTACGAGTATGTATTTAAAGGGACGTTTTTAATCAGTTGGTCAGGCAGATTAAAATTCGGACTGATTTACTTCGTCGACTGTTTATCATTTAGGCCCTCCTCTCTTTTGCTTGTAAGTTTTGTTTTGTTGATTGTTTGTAATTTATTGTTGTGTATTTTTTGTATATATTCGTTAGTACCGTATACTGTGCTAAATAAATATATTAAGCACTCATTCTTCTCTGTGTTTCTCTTCTTCTTTTAGGTGCCATTTCATTTCAGGACGTAGGCGATCATGGCTTTCCACAAAAATTTTTATCCGATTCTCACCAAACTTCACACAAATATTCTTTAGGCTGAGTCTGAACTCCAGGACCGTGGATTAGTTTTAAAGCTTTCATTACACCCGAACAACGCCGGCCTATATTGCTAGTAATCTATATATTTAACTAATTATATATTTATCAGGTGTTAAGAGAACAGTACTCTATGTAACATAACCGAACAATTAAGTATATATCAATAAATATGCGTATTATCCTATGTCGAAAGCACTACTCACAGTTACATGTGCTATGCAATTATCATTTATAATATGCACCTGACGATTGCATCGTGCTTGAAACTTCGAGTCGTGCTATAGACGTAAGATGATATATATATATATATATATATATATATATATATATATAATCAATCATTTTTTAATAATTCCTAAATGTACTAAATATATATTACCTGAATCTTTATCTGAAATGTCCACTCTCTAATGATATATTTAAGTGATTAATATTCATCATTTAGAGAAATAAGAAATAGAGGACCTGGTAATTTTCTAAATGGCACTTAGATGTGGCACAAGGCTGAAAGTATGGGACACTCAGTTGAAACTATTTCTAGCGAGACAAGCTTGTTAACCATTGCACTACGGCGAGGTGCCCAGATGGAATAATAAATAGATACGCGTCGCATGAAAATAATTAATAAATAATATTTCTTGCACAATATATCAAAGTAATGTGTTGGATCTGCAGTTGGTGCCCAGCTCATGAGACCTTGTGCCAGACGAAGAGATTCTATTTATATGTGTGCGTGTGTTACTGCGTATTTATTACCTTTGAAATGATCACATAAACTCTATTTTCCTTTGCTATACATTCATATATATTTGTCATTGTTTGTCACTGCTTGACGCCATTTAATTACAACTTGCTGTTGATTCAAAATATGGATTCAGGTTAAATGCCGAGCAAACAGATCAGACATTCTTTTCAAATAAAAACAAAAACCAAAATTCATTTCATTTCTTTATTAATGTATGTGTATGTGTGTGCTTGTGTGTGCAGTTGAAACAGCGCACACACGCATACACAAACATACAAACACACACACACACACACACGCACACACACACACACACACACACACACACACATATATATATATATATATATATATTTTTTTTTTTTTTTAATCATATCACCCCGGGCAACGCGGTAACGCCACTGGTGTGCAGGGGGCTACGTAAGAGTGAAAAGATTGGAAAAGAGAAAGCCGGAAACCACATCCTAAACAGGGAACAAGGGATGAGCCTCTACATCTGTTCAATAGACGTGGGTGGAGTGTGAACCGGGCGATAGTTCAGTCTATCTACTCCTATTAGTCTACATGTATATATTTCATTTTTAAACGAGTTATTTCGGTACCGATTTTACCGTTAAATCAGTAAAATCAGTGATTAAAAATCACCTGAAGACACCACTCATGGTAGAAACCTGGGTAGCAAAATAATTCATTTAAAAATGAAAAATATTCAAAAGTTCTACAATATAATTGTATCGAACACTTTTAATACAAATGTGTACTGGTCTAATCCTATTAGGACCAAAAACTAAGTCTTAAACAACCAATCAATATATATATATATATATATATATATATATATATATATATATCATGCACAAAATAACAACGGCAGAGAAACCATTGAAAAGGAATATAGAAAGCACTTGGGATGGTAAAAATTATGGACAAGATATTCATTAACTCTATCAAAACGGAAAAATATTAGGATGCTGGAAAAAAGTAAAAAATTAAATAATTCTTCCTTGTTGTCTGTATTCAATGAAAGATGTTTAAAATTAAGATGGCTGCCCAAGAATACATTAATGTGTGTGTGTGTGTGTGTGTGTGTGTCTGTGTGTGTGTGTGTGTGTGTGTGTGTGTGTGTGTGTGTGTGTGTGTGTGTGTGTGTGTGAAAGGAGTTGTTTCCATGGGATCGGTGAATTTAAAACCGGCCTGAAAATAGCAAGAGTACGGAACAATGGCAAGATAACATTAATGGTCATAGTAGCCCTTTACAAGGAAATATTTAGCATTCATTGAGCGAGAAGTCAGTGCTGCTGCCGGTCGATATTCATAAAATCCTTCTATTAAAAGAAGTTTTCGAGGAAATTTGGCTTCTCAGGTACCTTAACTGTCACCATTTTTTCCAGTGTTGACGAGGACGGTTCCTTCCTAACCATTTGTTTGAAGTTGTTTGGAAATCTTAACTATATCATTATTTTCTATTTCAATAACACTTTTGATGTTGAAAGTCGTTAAGTGACTTGATTCCTGTTTTTTTTTTTGTTTGTTTTTTTGTTTTGTTTTTTGTTAGCGTTCTTTCTGTGTGATTTTATAGCGCCAGCCTACGAGGCAAGTAAAATGGTGGTCGTTTCTAATATAACACGATCCCCGGGCATATCGGCGCCAATCCTACCTGAACCTCGAAAAATCAGTTTGTTTGATCTCGGATCAGCCGAAGTAGGACTGCCTAATAGCAACTGGCTAGATCAGTCCAGACTCGCGAAGGGACTTGTTGAAACACAATCTCTGATTTCTGGTAGTCAACGAACGGAATATAACCAGTACAACACGACAACGACACTGGTGTAGATATATAGATATTTATATCAAATTTATGTACACACTATAAACAAGTTCAAAACTAGGTGACACGCAAATTAGCAGGCTGGTATTTTAATATCACAATACCATTCTTAGTAGTAATTTCTCTCGGGAGCGATGGCTTGCTCTGTCGGCTCGCCGATATCAGACTGACCGTCTTCTGCAAAATCACGGACCCAATTCCGCAAAATCACGGACCCAATTTCGTTTTCAACTTCGATGTTATTGAAAAGGCACAAAACCGGAGAAGTAAAGTTAGCTACAGGGAACTCAATTTTCCCTCTCTGTGTAAGTCTTACCTGCTCGAAATGAAAATAATATCAGTTGTCTATTTTGACTGAGTCTTAAGCCTTTCACCACTAAGGAGGAGAAATTTCTCCTCTCTTATTGCTTATCTATCCGTACCCAAAGCTGCAGGTAGCCGAAAACAGGCAATTCTCACATTCGAATTTGACCTTGGGCCATGCAATTACCAAAACAGGACGGCAATATTATGTCTACGCTCCACCTACACAGATTCAATCAAATTCGTTTACTTTCCTCGACAAAAGTAATTGTATTTTTCTCATTCTATTCAATTTCAGAGAATTTTCTTATCATTTAAATCAATAAAAAATAATACCGGTCATATGGAAATAGGGTTACACTAAGACGTACAGGCTTCATTTATCCGAGGCCATCTTTAAAGATCTATCTGAGAAAGCGGTTTTATACAACTGACAGTTTAGATATTTCTGAACGAATTTGGCACCTTGAATAAAATCCATATGAAATCTTAGGTCTGAAGAATTTGTTTAAGAACATAACTCAAGTTCTTACATAAACGTCTTTAATCATTACCTTTCTCTATTTTTAAAAACTCTCAAATTTGCATTATCCGTGACCTTGCCTTCAAATCACTGACACTGCTCACCTCCGTTCAGTGCAAGTAGGTGTCATGTAACAAAGACGTGACTATTTCTATCGTATTATACAACATCGAAGATCTCAGGACATCACCACATGAATATTTACTGCTGATTTTCGCCGTTGTCTTTCGTGTCCTAACCAGTCAATATGACTGTTTTCGAAATTTCATTCGAAGCTAGTATGACATATTGACAGCTGAGAGGTTACTTTAGTTTGTCTTTAGACCTTAACCGCGGCAGTCCAACAGTCCGCCGTCAAGTTGGCTATACATGAAAACCTCATCTTTGTGACATGATCATCCCAGCGAAGCCGTGACTGCATCAGAAAAAATCTCAATTCCACCAATCTTGCATTTTTGCAAAAAGACCGACATTAGGCCCCCTATTGTCAAAAGTATGTATTGTGGTCCTGTTTAAGGGATCACAATTATAAGGTGAAAGAGTCCTGTGTTCACTGTGAGCGGTTAAACTACAAGTGTACTCCTCGGTATTTACCAACCTTCCCACACAAGGCTAGATGCGACAAAGGTCATTTTATTGTGGGTCTTCCCGGCCATATAAAATATCTGTCTATTTTTCCCCAGTCCTGATTCTACACTTCAGCGGAAGCACGACTGGGTTAGTGCTCTCCGCTCGGAAGCAGAGATCCCTCTCCACCCGAAGGCAGAGAGCTGACAATGTCATAGTAGAGTACAACTAAAAAGTGTACTCCTCTGTTTGAAAGTAGAAATGTCTGGCATTATATAAACCATACGAATCCATATTGCCCATGGATATAGTGGTGTTAACTACCCCAGAACAGTATATCAACAGATCGCGCAATATATAATTTTTTTTTATTTTATGTATCAAAAGAATTTTAGGAAAATTTATGACAATGTCTTTTGTGTGAAGTGTTTCATCCTTTAGGACTTCTTCAGAATGAAGTAATGTTTAAGTTGTTGTGGTAAAAGATGCGTATGAAGGAGAAAGTACACTGAAACAAACAAAAAGATAAAGAAAGCTAATTAAATTTTATATATTAAATTATATACCCGAACAAATTTTAGTTTAGTTTAGTTGTTTGTTTTACCAGCATATCTACCCTTTTGGGTCATTTAATGCTGAAGAATCTCTTTGGTTTTTGTTTACTGCTTGTTGATCTTTTGTGAGTCTATTGCTGTAGAGATATAAGTAGAGGGTTTGTGATTTGATGTGTGATGGTTATATGCTATCTTATTTTGCAACTATATTTGTTATAGAATTTTGTTGCTTTTAGAAATTCTAAAAGATAGATAGATAGATAGATAGATAGATAGATAGATAGATAGATAGATAGATAGATAGATTAGTTTGGTTTGGTTGTTTTGCCAGCGTATCTACTACCCTTTTGGGTCATTTAATGCTGAAGAATTTATTTGGTTTTTTTTTACTGCTTGTTGATCTTTTGCGAGTATTGCTGTAGAGATATAAGTAGAGGTGTTGTGATTTGATGTGTGATGGTTATATGCTATCTTCTTTGCAACTATATTTTGTTATATAATTTTGTTGTTTTCATAAATTCTAAAAGATCATTTGGATCAGCTTTGTTGAAGGTGTCTTTCAGATTGTTTTCTTGATAGTATCTTAATCGCATTTGTTCAAGATCTATGCTGCTTGTTAGTATATGTTTCACTGTGTAGAGCTCCTGACATGAAATGTAAATTGGTGCCTCCTCACTTTTTAGAAAATAAAAATATTTTTTCAATTTAAAATATCAGTGTCCCCTCTCCTTCGAACCGGACCTAAGTCACTTTCATAATTCTTAGCAAACGTCTCCATCCAGTCATAATTTTTTTTATGTTCCTTTGAAGCCAAATTGGTGCATTTTTGCAACTGTCTCTTTACTCTGTCCTTGCATAAAATGCTTGTTATTTTGCAGTGTTTTATCGACGTTCTTCTTTTATGTAGGCGATCGTGAACGTCCACATCTGTCAATCCCTTATCGCTCTTAATATCCCTTCTCCTGGTATTCCTATTTAACCCTTGCTCGATCCATCAAGCTGCTCAAATCCATCAAGTATGTCATGCATTACTTTCCTCTGTCTCTTTCCCCCTCTATCCGTCCCGTGAGCATCTGTTTCTCTAAGCCATCCTTCCTCATTACATGTCCCAACAACTTCAGCTGTCTTTTCCTAATATAAGTATTAGTTTCCTTCCCTTGTCCATCCTCTCCAAGACCTCACATGTCCTGACCATGGTATCCTCAGCATCCGTCTGTAAAACCACATTTCGGTTGCTTCAACTCTTTCCTTCAACGTTTTAATCCTAATCAACGTTAATAACACGTCCTAATCCTAATCAACGTTAATAATCCGTCATAATTCTAACCAACGTTAATAATCCGTCATAATCCTAATCAACGTTAATAATCCGTCCTAATCTTAATCAAAGTTAATAATCCATCATAATTCTAATCAACGTTAATAATCCGCCCTAATCCTAATCAACGTTAATAATCCGTTCTAATCCTAATCAACGTTAATGATCCGTTCTAATCCTAATCAACGTTAATAATCCGTTATAATCCTAATCAACGTTAATAATCCGTTCTAATCCTAATCAACGTTAATGATCCGTTCTAATCCTAATCAACGTTAATAATCCGTTATAATCCTAATCAACGTTAATAATCCGTCATAATCCTAATCAACGTTAATAATCCATCATAATCCATCCGGCTGCAATGTTCTAGGTTGCTGCTCTTATTAATTCAATTAATCTTTTTATATTTCCTCTTCCCAACGTTTTGCAATTGATTTCCTCAATAATTTCCTCATTTTGATTTCCAAGTTTTGTCCCTATTTTTCATTTTCGTTTTTATTTGGAACTTTTTCTGCGTATCTCTGAGGGTGAGTTATAGAAATGAAAAAGAAAAGTTCTTTTTTCGTTTAAATATACGTGTGTAGTACTTGCATATAAACTTCGAACACGTTGCGAAAGGTATTAATACTACTCCGGCTATGATTAATTAATAAGACATACTGGTGTCAACTGGTCCCGAAGAAAGAAAACTATAAATTCAAAACTATATGTAGCCCCGGATGGTAACAATCAATGCAGTTAAGGAAATGGTCGTTCGCATTGACTCGATTATACAGTCAGTCAGTCAGTTAAGTGCCATACGTGATACACGCTTGGGCGATCATGTCTCGAAAGAGACATGACTGACTGGGCAGAAGATTATCCCGCAGTAGGTTGCCATTACTTTCTGAGGTAGACTGGTTGCCGACCAAGGCTATAGAACCCAATCTGTCCTGCTATTTAACCCATAAATGGAGGGAAGAGACGGATTAATACCTTTCCCAAGGATATTTGCGCGTAAGTGAATACAATGGATTCAACTGGAATTCGAACTCGGCTCCCCGGCTTCTCGTTCCGAGCCGATATCCACTGTACCACAACGCACATCCTCGATCACACAGACAATGGCCAAATCCTCGTTCTTTATAATGATTTTGTCGACACCCTGTGTGTTTGTAGATAGAGATACAAGAGACATAAAGAATGTAACTAATGGGTGAATAGATAAATTAGGTTAAGCTAAAAAATGAAAAGAGTAAACAGAATTTTCTGAAATCGAGAATTTAAGGTGAAAAAAAAAAAGAACATTTGTATCCCCGAAGAAGTTAATGTTCCGATTAACTTAGCTCACTGGTTCCCTTCATATATAAATTTACTCGAGCCACAAGATTAACAACTGGGTCCCACCCTTTTACTGTGAAACCAATGAAATGCAAACGCAACTTCTACTCTAACAGCTTCTTTTCTCTCACTTCCCGCCTGTGGAATTCCTTTCCGTTTACTTGCTTCCCCGAAAGCTACAATCTCCATGAATTTTAATGTAAAGTCAATAGTTATTTCCTCTCTCACTAACCTGCATCCTCACTCTCGTGCTCTTTTCTCCGTCCACTCCACTCTCATCAGTATTCTCATCCTTCTCTTACCCACTTCCTGACACCCTCTATAACCTGTCGCTCTTTCTCATAACTTTCCTCCTATGTAACCCCCTGCAAAACAGTGGCAGTAAAATGTCTTGCTTGGGGCGATATGATTATAAAAAAAATCTATACAATTATAATGTGGATATAAAATGGGTGATCAATTCTACATTACAATCAATATCTAAATGGGTCCCTCACTTTATGGCCATAGTCATCCTTCTCTTACCCACTTCCTGATACCCCCTATAACCTGTGGCTCTTTCTCATAAATTTCCTCTTATGTAACCCCCTGCAAAACAGTGGCAGTAAAATGCCTTGCTTGGGGCGATATGATTATAAAAAAAAATCTATACAATTATAATGTGGATATAAAATGGGTGATCAATTCTACATTACAATCAATATCTAAATGGATCCCTCACTTTATGGCCATAGTCATCCTTCTCTTACCCACTTCCTGACACCCCCTATAACCTGTCTCTCTTTCTCATAAATTTCCTTCTATGCCTAAAATGCCTTGCTTGAGGCGATATGATTATAAAAAAAATTCTATACAATTATAATGTGATAATAAAATGGTGTGATCAATTCTACATTACACTCAATACATAAATTGATTCCATACTTTATGGGGCGATATGATTATAAAATAAAATATCTTCATTTATTTATCTTTCTCTTTTAACTGTCAGCGAAAGCTTCTCACCGGTTCATACTCCACCCACGTCTATTGTACTGGGATAGAGGCTCATCCCTTGTTCCCTGTTCAGGATGTGGTTTCCGGCTTTCTCTTTTCCAATCTTTTCACTTTTCTTTTTTTTTTTTTTTCATTTTTTTTTTTTCTCAATTGGAGTAGATAGAATAAACTATCGCCCGGTTTACACTCCACCCACGTCTATTGTACAGGTGTAGAGGCTCATCCCTTGTTCCCTGTTCAGGATGTGGCTTCCGGCTTTCTTTTTTCCAATCTTTTCACTCTTACGTAGCCCCCTGCACATCAGTGGCGTTACCGCCTTGCTCGGGGTGATATGATTAAAAAAAAATACTTAGTTTTCCCTTTTCTACCTGGCATTTTCTTTTACTTATGTCCCATCTTGATTGTTCAAGGAATGATTACTGTCCTCTTACATAAAGTCTGTCTATATCATTTCTCATCAATAAAGCGTTGTGCATCGTCATTAATTTTCTTGTTTATGTATTCAGTGGTGTAATTTATTTTCCCCCTGTTTTGAAAACATCTAGTTACTTCCATGGATAACGCCAAAATCTTTTTAAGGACTTTGTAAGAAATATTTAATTACTTCTCGAAATCATCCTAATTCTTCCGACATGAACTTTCCTTCTTTTTCTCTTTATTCTCATGCTTAAGAGTACTATATGCTAATAACCCAAATATATTAGATTATATTAGATACAATGTCCTTGTGCTAAGTTAAAAAGTATTATAGTCAGTTCAGTACCGTTTCCATATGCATATGTTACCTGCCTGAATGCGGGTACTAGATGAAGGACTCTCGAACCCTGAACATCTGAATATAACTCCTCTATTTCATGGGTAGGACGAATTCTTTGGTCTTGGTCGACAGTCTCCCTAGAGCTCGTATCTTGAACAACTTGGCGGACAAGTATAAAATGCAAAAAACAGAAAACATCAAAAATCTTAATGCTCACAAACAAATACTCATACCAGATCGGTCGTCACCCGGGTCGACAAGAGCCGCATCCCTCAGAGACGAACCAATCTGAGGCCAAAAAATTTGTCACTGGAACAAAATTTTCTAACAACGATGAGACACCCGGTTACCAAATCCGCACTATTTCCAACATTGAACCAAGTGACTCAACGAAATGAACTCACGAAGAGTATCAACAAGTCATGACATCGTCGTCGTCTCGCAGCCGTTGACCGAAATAGAACCCATTGCACCCCTCCAGTATTCCCTGTGCATTTGGAACCCCGGCGCAGTTTGCAGCGAAATTCATAATCTTGTCAAATAGCTGAATACTTGATGCTTCGCCAGGGCTACCAAGGGTGTTTTTATTGTGAGACCAACACTAGATGGGTTGCCTCCAAGCCCCATCCAGTTATTTAACCCATAACTGGAGGAAATACCTTTCCCAAGGGTACTAGTGCTGAAGTGAATGCAGGGTACTCAACTGTAATTCGACCTCGGCTCACCGATTTCTTTTTCCAAGCCGATATCCACTACAGCGCCTGGTATTCCCAAGTGGTCACCCATCTAAGTACTGACAAGGCTCAACGTTGCTTAACTTCGGTGATCAAACGAGAACCGATGTATTCAACGTGATATGGCGTAAGCTCATGACATCCTTTTTCACCGCACTTGAAAATGCACAAAAGAAAATAATGGATCAGACATATCAAATGGTGAAAACTATGACAGGAACAGGAATAAGACTTTATCTTATGATAGAGTCTTATTCCTGTTCCTGGAATAAGACTCTATCATAAATGTCGTGGACATGGTAAGAGGTCCAGCAAGAATAACACAGAACAATGAAAATAGGAAATATCAAATATATACTAAACACAACAAAATACAATACTTGGAACTTTGTTAGTAGAACGATAATACGGGTTATTGGGTAATACTATAATCCGACCCTCGAACTGGGACTCGTTATGGTCGTTACGATATCAGTGTTCGTAGACGACTCTCGGCTATGTTCAGGCTATCTACTGGCTACTTACCCTTATCTCTTGTGAGGAGAGGTATATGTACTGGTTGGAAGAGTTTATTCAGTTGTGGGTGATGCCGCCATGACAATAAACATGGTAGCCAATGTCCTCAGGGACATCGTGCGAAATTAAAGATTTTCAAATGCGGAAATAGATCAGATTAAACTAAATATAAACCAGAATACAAGAAGCCATCAGTCAAACAATAAAAATGTGAGACTTAAAACGAACAATATGACAGAAAATGTGGTAAAAACTCAAATAAACGAGATTTGAAATAATCTTTCAGGAAATAAAACTATAGAATTTACCTGGAACATAAACGGCAGTTATTCAGTTTATGTCAACGAAAATAATGCAAACAAAATTATGGCAGAATTCCTTGAAAATAACAGAGGTGAAATCAGCGAAATGAAAACCACAACATTCAAGTAACGATCAGAGTCATTCGCACACAAATGTCAGACAGAGACCAGCTCCTGAAAATTAATACGACATTAATTAACGGACAAACCACTGGGAAACATCAAAGAAGTAAATAATGTCATATACGTAACAGATTTAGCAACTCCTTGGAAGCTTGGTGTCAAGACAATAAAAAGATGAAACAACACACAAGAAGAAGGCAAAATTGAATCGAGAAATAAAGGAAATAAGATGTGAGTTATTGATAATGGATGAGATCTCAAGAATGTCTCAACACGCAAATCCAGGAAGATCAAGCGGAGATGTAAAATTAAACTAATAAACGAAATTCCAGGAATCATAGAATTACGAAAACAAAAACTGCGGTTGAATTCACAAAGTACAAGATAATTTCGAATTCCAGTTGAATTCCTTGCATTAACTTACGCACAAATACCCTTGGGAAAGGTATTAATCCGTCTCTTCCCTTCAGTTATAGGTTAAATAACAGGACAGATTGGGTTCTATAGCCTTGGTTGGCAACCAGTCTACCGCAGAAAGCAATGACAACTTACTGCGGGATAATTTTCTGCCCAGTCAGTCATATCTCGAAAGAGACATGATCGCCCAAGCGTGTATCACGTATGGCACTTAACTGACTGACAAGATAATATGAAAAGCACTATAGGTTCTATCACCAAAATAAGATATTCCAAACGAATCTTAAGATATCTTACAGGAAAATTGAAAAAGCAGTTATAGAGGTCAAAAAAAGCACTATTTATCGAAAAAGTACAAAACTTTTGGGAGAATATTTGGAGCAGCCCACAGGAATGTGACCCTAATGCAGAATGTATCCAACAAGAACGACGAATAATAAACTTCTACAAGAATGGCAAAATGTAACCAAGGATAATATTAGACAAGTTCTAACGAAATCGCCAAAATGGAAATCCCAGGAAATGACAAGGTACTCAATTCTTGGCCTTATCATATGTTATCAATCCATAAAACCTTGTACAAACTTTATCTACGCTTATTAATAATCCCAATGAAGTGCTAGAATGAATCACTGAAGGGATTGGATATTTCAAAAAATTATAATCTGCCCACCACCCATTGATCACGTCTATCCTGACGAACCGAAAAAACAACATTCTTCCCCTGGAACAGAAAGAATATCGGAGAGATGACTGCAAAGATAAAATATTGGTAAACAAAATGATCCTGGAAAATAGATAGCAATCTCAGCACAGAATGGATAGAAATCTCCAAAAGTTTACCACACACTTGGTTCCTTAAGACTTTGGAAGTGTACGAAGGCTCCTCGGTAATGGCAAAATTCTTTAAACCCAGCATCGGAATGTAGAAAACCACACACACACACACACACACACACACACACACACATATATATATATATATATATAAGGCAAGATTTGTGTGTGTGTGTGTGTGTGTGTGTGTGTAAATCTATCTGCCTGTCTGTCTGTCTATATGTCCTTTATACAAATCCACAATTTTTATCCGATTCTCACCAAACTTCACACAAATATTCCTTACGCTATCGGTCAGATCATAGGCTACTTATTTTTTCTGATTTCCTCCCCACCCCCGATATCGGAAATCGATACCCCGATATCCGATCAGGTTCGATCAAGATCAGGATTTCAGCCCTTTTATCGTGTTTTTTGCTGCAGAATTTGCTTTAACTAGATAAAGTTTTTAGTCTCAAACATTAGTAGATCTTCTCAGACGACACATTTTCCCGATATCGAAAATTTATATTCTCGATATTCTATCGAATCTGATCAAAAGCCGATATTCAGCCATCAATATGGCTATTTTCTCCATTTTTACTTCCGATGGGTACGATAAGTTTTCATAGACTTACTTAGGTTAGTTTATCCTCGGATGACTTATTTGACTCCAATGTTGAAATTGATACACCGATATCCGATCGGGTCTGATCAAAATCAGACTTTCAGCCCTTTTATTTTAGTTTTTGCTTCGGGTTTTGCTCTGAGTAGGTATAATTGTAGTTCTTAGTCTCAGCCATGATACCATTTACTCAGAGGACTTATTTAGCCTTCAAAATTCAGTTTGCGACGGAAAACTTATTTGACATCGATACCGGAAATCAAAATTTGACTTACATCTATTAATTTTTCTTTCAGTCTACGGTTTCGCTTTGACTGGAAACAACTATTGCTTTTTAGTCTTTCGTGCCAACGTCCAAAGAGTCCAGGACCATTGATTAAATTTAAAGCTTTCATTACACCCGAGCAACGCCGGGCTCTATTGCTAGTAATACCTAAATCATACCAGAAGCACTGCCACTTCCAACCGCCTGAATATCCGACGAAGAATCTTTAAAGAAGACTCCTTGTCGTCACCTCTTCTGTTTTGACTGTCCTTAATTCCCCTTACACATGAACTAACTAGTAATACCTACGGGTACAAAGTAAACAAGAATGTATGCAATCACCTAATTTGCAATCTCTTTGCCAAAAACAACAATACAGTAAAATGTTTCACTGGCGACATAGGTATGGATCTTGAATTATATAAATGTGAAAAAGTAATATTCAAGAAAGGGAAATTGCAAAATCACATTTAATAGATCTAGATTTTGTCACAAAGATTACGGAACTGGAACAAGAAGAACCCTCTATACAGGGAGTCCATAAAGTCCGTGTGCACTTAAAAAAAATTATAACTTTATTTATATTTGTGATAGAAATAATCTGTAAAAAATGAGCTTGAACACTTAAACTTGAAAGATAATACAGTGTTTCAACAAGATGAAGCTCCTTGTCAATTTGCTTTGCGTGTTTGACAGTTTCTAAATCAGGAATTTTCTGACAGATGAATCGGAAGGGGTGGACCATTTCATTGACCTCCACATTCACCAGATTTGACTCTATTAGATTTTTTTTCATGTGAAAACAATTTTGTATGCAACCAAACATAGTTCATTAGAATATTTGAAAGCTAAATTAACTAATGTTATTTCAGGCATTGCTGTAAATTAGTTGGCAAGTGTTTTCCGTGAACTGCAAAATTGTATTACCCTTTGTATTGCTAATGATGGAGAACATATGGAAACTTAAAAATAAAATTTTAATAAAACCTTTAAAAATATAGATTTACTTCTTTTTAATCATTTTTACAAATTATCTATATCGCAAACACAAATAGAGTTATAAGTTTTTAAAGTGCACACCAACTTAATATACATCCTGTATAAAAAAAAAAAAAAACCGGCATGACAGAGTGGACCAATATCTGAATTGGAAAATCTGTAACTTTTATGAGACTTCACAATACACACAGACGTAACAATCAAAGCTAATCGCGCTGAAATCGTGATCAGAGACCCGAAAACGAAATGTGTCTTATTGATATGGCAGTCCCTGCATACATAATGTATCTTTGAAGATCTTCAAAAAAATTATCAGTCTATAAGAACCTTGAAATCGAAACCTCAAAGATGTGGAACCCGAGGACAATTATAATTTCAGTTGTAGTTGGAGCCCTCGGATTGTTTAGAAAACGTTTCAATAGACTCTTTGAAGGTATTCCTGATAGCCCAAGCCTTAAAGAAATCAAAAACATTGTACACACAGTTACAGCCCGCATCTTCCGAAGGGGTTTATTTATGAAAAATATGTGCGCGCTTAGGTGATTTTTCCTTCTCAAAAATGCTCAGTGGAAAATGACATGATTCCATTCCTGTCTTTAGGTCTCTGGTTGGAAAGAAATGAGTATACACTAGAAATCAAAGGAAATAAATGAATAGATAAATAATTACTATATTTGACGATGATCATATACTCGGGCGTCTAGCGAAAAAGAAGTTAGTCCATCGACACCGACCTATTCGAGCAATTCCACGTGTAGTGTTTCCGGGGTTCTCACCAATGAAATGCTTAACCGAGAAACAGTAAACTACAGCGGGTTTAGATGAGCTGGGCACTATATCTGCACGTCGGACTGAAAAACTGGTAGTATATCTAGGTAGTTGCAAGAGGGCTTCCTAAACTGAAATTAACGGCCAGAACGAAAGATCTTCCTCCTCTCCACCGATGGAATCAACGGCCACGTGTCCTTGACCAAGGCGAGCCTTAAAATCGGATAAGGACAGGCTCCGACAGGTCTATTTTACCCAATACACACTACACGGGAATAAATACTTACATGGATATGTAGCGGGTGGTGGTCAAATGACAGATAAATAGAGATTCTACGGTCACACCTACTCATGAAGCTGATGAAATTGATGATGAAAGCGCGGGTGGTGATCGTCTTTTTAAAACATGAAGCCAAACAAGAGTCAGTTTAGTTTAATTTTAGTTACAGTTAAAAAATAGAACTATTTACTCCGCGTTTGGAATGCTAACGTAAAAAATTGATACTGCTATTCAAATGAACACTAGAAAAAAAGTACAAATGAATTATTGTCACCCTCTCCAACCATGAGAGCCTGATTCGCTTTGTTCGTCACGTGTTTTTTTTTTTTCTGAACTTCATCTGAATGTGGGGGGTCACCAGGAATTTGAACGGATGCCCAACGATATAACCCTCTTCAATCCCATCCCCACGTAATTACAGGCAATCGTCACACATGTAGAATCACGCCTGTTCAACAATGGTGGACAATTGTTTTCTAGTATTTCCGGAATATCAAGACGACCATTTCCACAGTCGAAAACATTTCTTTTCGCCGCTAATCCAAACGGACGCGAATTTTTGCTTGCTGCAAACGGAATACTGTCTTTCAAAACTGGACAATTTGAATTAAATTTTCAAATTCCTTTACGGATTTATGCATTTTACGTCTTCTGCAGAGCTGCACATTTTATTTAAGGTATTTTCTTTTTGTTACCTACTTGTTAAAATTATATTAACTTTTATTCATATTATCTCTGAAGTTTTGTCTCATTGCTTCATATTTCAATTTAATTCTGTTTAATTACGTTTCGGATTTAACCTGGTTTTCATGCTAACCTCTTTTAAAGTGTCATCTTATCATTTTCAGAGATACATAAATTGGTACTTTTTAAAAGTAATTTTTACTTAATGCTCACGCATAATATGTCACGTTATCTGAATAATGTGTGCGCATGTGTGTGTGTGTGCTTGTTTGTGTCCCTCCATCCATTCACTGTTCTGTCACTCAACATGACATATCACTTATTTTGCGTCAAGATTTGATAAAGCTCAAAGAGGAGATGGGTTCAAGCCTTTATTAGTGTGAAATTGGTGTAAACTCGAACTCGAAAGGACAAATATCTTCTTCTTCTTCTTTTCGTTGGTGTTGTTGTTCTTTTTCTTCTTCGTTTTTCTCTAGTTCTTTTTCTTGTTCTTCGTCCCCTCTTCTTCTTTTTCTTCTTTCTCTTTTGCTTCTTCCTCTTTTTGATCTTCTTTCTGCTGTCCTTCTTCTTCATGTTTCTTAGAACATTCCGGCTCGTTTACTTCCTTTTTCCTTTCATTCGTTTTACATCTTTTCTTTCTTTTGCTTTTTATTCTTTCTTTAATACTTTCTTTCTTTTTTCCTGATTAACTTTTCTGTCTTTCAGTAATCCTTTTCTCTCTCTCTCTCTCTCTCTCTCTCTCTCTCTCTCTCTCTCTCTCAATTTTTCATTATGTTTAATTTTGACTTTTTTGTCATTACTTCTTTTTTCCTTTGTTCTGTTTTATTTTTTCAGATTCATTTTTTTTATTTTTGGGATGGGATTCAGTTTTCTTCTTTTCTTTTATTTCGAATTTATTTTTGTTTGTTTCTTTTATTCTTTCTTGACTTATTTTTCTTTATTTCTATATCTTTTTTCTAATCAGTCAGTCAGTTAAAAGTGCCATACGTGATACATGCTTAGGGCGATCATGTCTCTTTCGAGACATGACTGACTGGGCAGAAGATTTTCCCGCAGTTGGTTGACATTACTTTCTGCGGTACACTGGTTGCCAGCCAAGGCTACAGAACCCAATCTGTCCTGTTATTTAACCCATAACTGAAGAGAAGAGACGGATCAATACCTTTCCCAAGGGTATTTGCGCGTAAGTGAATGCAAGGAATACGACTGGAATTCGAACTCGGCTTCCCGATTTCTCGTTTCGAGCCGATATCCACTGCACCACGACGCACATGTCTAATACTTTTCTGTAATCTTCACTTTCTTTGTCTACTAAAATGTCTCTTTCTTTCTGTCATCACTTCGTCAAACATATAAACACGACGACTGTCGGTTAAAAACACAGCTACTGTTTGGTTAAGAAATCATTTCTGCGATAATTTAAACTTAAAGTAAATAATACTGGTTTCAAATCAGATTAATTATGCTTTAAATCAGCTAATCAGTCAGTTAAGTGCCATATATGATACACGCTGTGAACGATCATGTCTCTTCCGAGACATGACTGACTGAGCAGAAGATTATCCCGCAGTTGGTTGTCATTGCTTTTTGCGGTAGACTGGTTGCCAGCCAAGGCTATAGAATCTAGTTTGTTCTATTATTTAACCCATAACCGGAGGGAAGAGACGGATTAATACCTTTCACAAGGGTATTTGTACGTAAGTGAATGCAAAGAGTTCAACTGGAATTCGAACTCCGCTCCACGATTTGTCGTTCCCAGTCGATATCCACTGCACCACAACGCACATCCAGCTAATATTTCTCAAATAAAGTTTCAGAAAAGTATATTTTATTTTTGGAAGATTTTTTTATAAAAAAAAAAAAAGGAGACCAGTCTACTTCAGTAGAGCCCAGAATCGACTTGGTTCAAATGGTTAGTAAGCTTGTCTCGCTAGATTCATTACAATTTAGTAGTGAGTTTGATCCTCACTGCGCTTAGAGAATCAACTTGACAAAGTACCGCTATCAAACTCAATCTTGTTGGACTCTCTGCGTTCGGGCGGAGAGGAACCCAGACGATGCTATACCGAAAGGCAGCGTCTTTTCTGTCAAAGAAATAGTGCAGGTTCTACGGAAAACTTTTGCTTAACTGCTCCGATTTTCCCACGTTAACAACGACCTTGTGCCTTATATGGCCTCAGTGGGAGGTTCCTTGTAAATACCCAGAATTATTACAACTCACTTTCGCTTCAGCTCAGTTTATCCGAGGTTTATGGACATATCAGGTTGAAACCCCAGTTCCCGTACGATAATCGAAGTTAAGCAACGTCGAGCTCGGTCAGTTCCTAGATGAGTAACTACTTGAGAATGCCAGGTGCTTAATCGGAGAGCTGAGTTCCAATTCTATTTGGGTTCATTGTATTTAGTTATGTGTAAATATCCTTGGAAAAGATACGAATTCAATTCTTCTCCCCTCCAGACATGGGTTAATTAGTAATACTTATACCACAAAATCATTATTATCGCGGAAAATCCTTAAACTCTAAAAACATTTTATTAGCTTTAAATAACCTACAAAATGCTGGTATGCCGTAGAAAACGAATCAATTACCTGCGTTAACATTAAACATAGTTTGGTAGTTTGCTTACATCTATGATTAAATATTATTACACCGTAATTTTTACCGAGGTTGTGTAACTGAAATTTACTGTTCATTTGTGATTTTTATCCTCATTGGGGGTGTCATATATTTGATATTATGTTAATACTACAGGAGCCCGACAATATTTTTCGGACACTTTAGTATTCGACTTTCTGAGTACCATAGAGTGGCGAAATTCCTTTAATAGAATAGCATAAACATATAAAGACAATACCTGTAATAAAAATGGAAGAAAATCGATTAGGTAAGGAAAAATATTTATTTTTCATCATTTTTTACAAAACACACGCGACATTATTTTTCGGACATCGTTGAAAAACTGTTAATAGTCTGTAATATCACCTTTCTTCTCAATAACTTTTATCAATCTCTCTTCATAATGATCAAACATATGCACAATAACATCTCTACGTGTTTCTATTAGTTGTTTTTTCGCATCTAGTATCCGTTCCCATAGTTGAGCCTCTTTCGTTATTTCAGGTCCATCATAGACAAGTTGCGCAAGCATTTCCCAAATATTTTCTATTAAATTTAAATCTGGGCTTTTTGCAGGCCATTCCAAAGTAATCATATTCACTTTAGCCATCCATTCTTTCATGAGTTTTGACACATGGATGCTGCAATTGTCTTGCTGTAGAACGAAATCATTCCCTATCTCTCTTCTTATCCTTGGTAGGGCTTTCTCGTCTAGCAACTGTTTGTAGCTTTCGCTGTTCTGTCGTCCTTTCAACCACTCCAACCATATATTTCCATTAGCAAAGATCATACCCCAAACCATAACTCCTCCTCCTCCCATCTGTCGTTTGTTCAGTACAGCAGGCTCACCCCTACTCGACCAAGTACACCATCCATCGGGCCCTTCAAACTTGAAACGCTTCTCATCAGTAAATATAACCTTCTTAAAGTCAACATGCTTTGTTAACCACCTTTTAGCACACTCCAGTCTTGCTCCTTTGTGTTTCTTTGTTAGTGTAATTTTTTTTCTTAGCATTTGCATACTTCAAACCAATCCTATGCAGCGTTCTTTGTACTGTTCGGACGTTTACATCTAATTCACATTTCTCCTTGACTTTTCTTGCTGTAACTTTTTCTCCAGATGTCAAAAGCCATGTCACAGTCCTCTTCATTCTCCTTTCAGTCCTCTTGCCAATTGATCTTTTCCGTCCTCTCTTCTTTTTCCGCTCGGAGTTTGTCTTCAGCATGTATTCGACCGTTGATTTCGACAGCTTCAAATCCATGGCGATCCTTCTGATGCTGAGGCCATCATCCCGCTTCTTCCGTGCCAAACAAACGACTTCTTTTGAATGCATTTTACCTCATTAAATTTAATTGTTTTGCCAGTAAAATAGAACAGATAATTGATTCTAATGATCACAGCTAAGTGTACAAGCAGAAGATTTGCATACAACAACATATACATGAACTTAGCTCTTAATAAAATAGGATTTTTTGTCATGTCCGAAAAATAGTGTCGCGCAAGTTTTCGTAAAAATCACAAAAAACTAAAATTATCAAAGCCAAACTAAAAAAAATGATTACACTAGTCGTGGATTTTCACTCCTCAACTACGTACTTACAATCTCAAAAGTTTTTGGCACTAGTAACCACCTTGAAGTACTTTTTTCAAAGTGTCCGAAAAATATTGTCGGGCCCCTGTAAGCAAAGCTTAGTAAGTATTTAAGATCTATCAGTTGGTTCCTATTAGCAAGTTAGTAGTGAGTTCGATCTTCACTGGGTGCCCGATACCCGACTTACGCCTGAACTAAATTAATCTTGATAAATAACAGCAGATCTCTGTACCTCGTCGGAGAGTAATAGAGACAAAATTGCTCTTAAAGATCAATATTACTGGGTGTGTTCGATCCTTGTCGGGTGATTCATGCTGGTTGCCCTGTAAGATCAGAATATGGAATCGGCGCCTCGATGTGGTGTAGTAATAAACGAGCGAGTCTAATTGAACTTTAATATTGCGTTGTGCGTTCGATCCTGAGTCAATAATCGTTGCGGAATACATAGAATCACTAGTTAATTTCTTCTTCTTCTTCTTCTTCTTCTTCTTCTCTGTGACATGTTCTTTCATGACGTAGGCGAAAATGGATCTCTACAATTACCTTTCCTTTGCAGCTTTTAGTAAGCTTTATCTTTTCTCTGTCTCTCGTAATCAATGTTCTGTCAACCATTTATAAATGCTCATTAGGTAGGCTATTCGTTGGTTCCCTCTGTTCCATTTGGCTTTTAGAAAACTGAATGCATGGTCATCAGCAAAAGGTGCAAACCAAAATGCCAAATACAGGTGGGGAATACCAGAATCAAGCAAGTACAAAAATTTAAATACCTGGGAAGTGTTCTAACAGGAGATGGAAAGTGCGACACTGAGATCCGAAGGTGAATTGGCATGGCAAAGACGCGTTCCAGAAGCCGAGTAAAATACTAACACACAGGAAAATTTCACTAGAAACAAAGAAAAGTGTGCCGGATTGCTATGTGATGTCAGTTCTTCAATACGGCAGTGAATGCTAGACAATATCGTCGAACATGAGGACAAAACTGGAAGCAGCGGAAATGTGGTTCTATAGAATGATGCTGCGGATATCGTGGACTGAGCATGCAAGCAACGATGAGGTGTTGGAAAGAATAGCAACAAAAAGGAAATTAATACTGAGCATCAGGAAGAGACAACTGAAGTTCCTGGGACACGCAATGAGGAAGGAGGGCTTGGAGAACCTGACACTGAAGGCAACGGATAACATATTTGCAGGGCCTGGTCAGGTGGATGACGGAACGGGGGTTGCGAGGTGTAACAGGAGCAAACAATTTAAGAGCCACAATGGATAAGGAGACGTGGAGAACCATGATCGCCTACGTCCTGAAGGGACAAGACACATAGAAGAAAAAGATGAGTGTTAAATCTTCGAAAATCTATTTCCTAATTATGTAGCCTAGAGATTTCAACTGTCTCTCTGATACTAATTGTAAGTGACCTTTTTATTTCCATTTTCTCTTAAACTTTGTCGTAGCTCACATGTTCATTTATGGTATACTCACCATCCTTCTGTAGAACAGAATAAAGACTGTTTTTAAATATTTTCTAAGAAGTGCTAACGTTTTTATTCAGTGATTAATTTATTTATAATTTATATCCTGTTTCTTCATCAGAACATGTCCGCCTCAAATCCTTAAATATCTTCTCAATTGTAGACAAAAGGATTTCCTTTCCGTGACGTCAAACTGACCAGGAACAATCCCCCAAGAGGAAAATATTTTGTTTCCCTTTTTGTTTTAACGGTAAATACAGTCAGTCAGTTAAGTGCCTGAATGAGACATGACTCTTTACAGTTCCGCGATATTTGTTGGCACTGGGCTTCACCAGAAAGTAGACCTCTCCTCTATGTTTAATATTCACAGTGTAGAATTAGTAAATACTTAACACTTCAAATACCTCAGTGTATAGATCAGTTTTTTTTAATCATATCACCCCGAGCAAGGCGATAACGCCACTGATGTGCAGGGGGCTACGTAAGAGTGAAAAGATTGGAAAAGAGAAAGCCGGAAATCACATCCTAAACAGGGAACAAGGGATGAGCCTCTTCACCTGTTCAATAGACGAGTGTGGAGTGTGAACCGGGCGATAGTTCAGTTACAACACATTTAATATAATCACTCAGTGAGTTATGTCTCGACGTGATAAACGCATGGGTGATCATGTCTTTTAAGACATGACTGACTAGGCAGGAGATGGTCAAGTAACCTCAACCTTTCTATCTACTGGTTAAGGTTACTTTCTGCGATACACCGGTTGCCAACTAAGGCTATAGAACCCAGTCTGTTCTGCTATTCAACACATAGCTGAAGGGATCACGGATGATTTACCTTTCCCAAGGATATTTTTCTATAATCATTTCACCCCCAAGTAAGGCAGTACTGCCATACTACGAAGAGGGTTACATAAGAGGAAAGTGGTGAGAAAGAGGAACAAGTTACAGGGAGTGTCAGTGAATGGACAAGAGAAGGATGAGAACACTGATGTGGAGAGAGCTGCGTGAGAGTAGATGGGAAAGGGTGAAGAACATGATACAATGGGTGTCAGAGAAAGGATGCGAGTCAAAGAGATAAGATATGGCAATTGACCTTGCATTTAAATTCTTGGAGATTGTAGCTGTCAGGGAAGTAAGTATACAAAAGGGAATTCCACAGGCGGGAAGTGCGAGAAAAGAAGCTGGTGGAGTAGAAGTTATGGTTACATTTGATGGGTTTTACTGTAAATGGTTGGGACCTAGCCGCTAGTCTAATAGATCGGATAAATTCATGCAGACGGGGGCACCAAGAAGCTAAGTTCATTGGAGCAGAAGCTGTGAAAGTATTTATAGAAGAGACAGGGGGAAGCCACATTACGCCGGTGCGAAAATGACTGGAGTTGGGATAACAGGTCGGGGTCAGATTTTCCGTTGGATTTTGTCAAGAAGCCCCAGATGAATACCAGGGGCACCGACCAGATGTAACAGCAGTATTCAAAGTACGGGCGGATGGTAGATTTATACATGTGCAAGATGGATTCAGACGAGAAAAACTTCCTGGCCCTACACAGTGAACCGACCTTCCTAGCAACAGATTTAGCTATAGATTCAAATTAGTCCTTACACTTGAGGTCGGCTGATAGATTTATACCGAGGAGGCGCAATGTTTTACTTTCAGGGAGACTAACTTGATCCATGCTGATGTGGGGTAGGTGCGGTTGTGGTTAAGGGATAGCAGCTTCGTTTTAGAAGCATTAAAATTTACGAGCCATTTTGTACCCCTGTCCACCACAGATTGGAGGTTCTTTTCAAAATCGGTAGCAAGGTTAGCTTTATCAGCCTGGGCATTGTGCGTACGTGAATGAAATTTAGTATAGATGTAAAGGAAACTGAACATGGACTAGGTTGCACTAGAGATAGCTTCATCCAACACTAAAAATTACTGTAAAAACAGCAGAACCTGTGAATCACATGTCCTTGTCGTAAATATCCTCGTCAGATCGAGACATTCATATGAATGCTATGAGTGGTGCCAAACCCGTTCAGAAATAACTAAATAATTAATTGCATTCAACCGCTTTCTAAGATCAGTGCCTAAAAATGGCTTTGAGCGAGTGAAGCCTGGGGGTCTTGGCAAAGAGCATGCTTCTTTGAACCTTGTGGACTGGCGCTACATAATCACAAACAAAGAACTGTACCAAATAACAGAAACCAAATTACTTGAAGACTACCAACAGCAGCAACAACTAAAATGGATATCATATGTAACTCAAAGAGAAAATAATAAAGACTGAGTGTCTTGGCAAAGATCATCCTTCTTTGAACATTGTGGACTGGCGCTACATAATCACAAACAAAGAACTGTACCAAATAACAGAAACCGCATCACTTGAAGACTACCAACAGCAGCAAGATCTAAAATGTAAATAATGACATAATCAAGCTGTTGTCATCTCACACCACTTCTGATAAAAGATTAGGAATGAAACTTCCATCAATACTGGAAAGAGCATTAACGGCTACTGGACTTGAGAAACCTATTCTCTTGAAAAAATGTTTTAAAAGAAAGAATTTATAGTCTTCAACTGAAAGCAGTACTATCTACTCGACAAAAGTTTCCTTGTAGGGAAAAATCTAATATTACCATTACCTCATAGTCAATGGAAGCTACACAATCTTCTGCTTAGTTACATGGTATGTTTCATCAAGGCTACAAACGTAATTAGGTATTGGCTTTTGTCTAGATTGGTTGCTAACTCAGGATAAAATGCTCAATCTACCCTACTATTTAACACTTAGGTAATGGGAGAAAAGAAGTATTCATAACATTGCTGACCGTATTTGCGTATAAGTGAATGTAACCAAACGCGATTCAACTGAAATTCGAACTCGGTTCTCTGATTCATTCGTTTCGAGCCTTTATAAATAATTCAATGGTTTTTTGTGATTTTTTATAAACAACTTAGGATTTTTTATCAGTCCTAGGTGTGTTTAATTTTTATGCACGAATTTGTATATAAGTTCGTTAAAACCTTTAATAAGTACTTGGCCAAATGGTTAGAAAGCTCGTTTTCTGACCATGAAGCCCAGGTTCGAATTTTCTGTGGTCGATTTGTCAGAAAGGTAATATTTTATACTGTCTATCTGGAGGGGGCGTTCCCAGCGTGTGCCACCTCATAAAAGTGCCTGAAAACGATACCACGGGTTAACCCGAACGTTGTGAGTTAAACTGGGTAGAGAAGACCCTTTTGGGGCCGTCGGTGGTTAGGAGGAGTCTTAAGCCTCGGTTGGTAATCTTCCTTGAGATGGTAATCTTCCTTGAGATCTCGTACATAAAAACAAACACCCAGATGGAGAACTGGCGATCCACGTCTGTATCAGCCATCGAAAGAAGTCCATGATGAAATCAGGACCTGAGTACAACAATGCCTGACTGTGTTGTGTGGGTGGGATTGTCGATGGATTTTCGACTAACCATTGATTGGTCGAAGAATGATGATGTAATATTTTTGTCTTTGCGTCTAATAAATAGAAAATAAAAACAATCCAAAAATGAAAGACATTCCAATGAAACTAAAAGTTGGTAGAATTGGTCGGTAAATTTTCGTTTTAGGTCCCGAAGGTTTTCCCCCTTCACATTTATCCAAAATAGCATTGTTTCTGTGCAAATGTATATGCTGAAATCAAATCAACAATTAGTTATTGAAGAAACCTACCTTTTCTTATCTAAAAGTTCATAAAAAACGAACAATATCTCGCAATTTTTGTCTCCCGTAACTCTCACGAAATCATATAATTAATTGCAGAATGACGTTCTGCGTAGGCAACAAATTTCGGTTGATTTACTTCCTTTACTTAAAATTCCGGCTATTTACTTCCGGTAATGAAAGTAATACGCGTAGAAATACAATCGCGTATTACTTTCATTACAGGAAGTAAATAGACGGAAGTTTCAGTAAAGGAAGTAAATCGGCCGAAAATAGACCGAAATTTGTTGTCCTACGCGGAAAGTCATTCAGCAGTTAGTTACGGAAGACAAAATGTAGTTCGATTTTTTTCTGGTCGTTAAGATCAATAAAGGTAAATTTCTTCAATAACTAACTGTTGATTTGAGTTCAGCATATACATTTACACAGAGATAATGCTATTTTGGATAAATTTGAAGAGGAAAAGCGTTGGGACTTACAACGAAAATTTACCAATTGGTCGAATTCTAGATTACAGTAAAAAAAATTACATATTAAAAAAAGGAAAAGAAAAAAATAAGAACTATAAAGGTTCTTATTTTTTTCTTTTCCTTTTCTTTTCCCCCCCCATTTTTTTTTTTTTTTTTTTGACGTCAATCGCTGAATTGCTTACTATTTTATCAAATTTGTATACAATTGCTTCCAAGCGAAAAATGGCAGTGAATTGTTTAAACTGAATCTGTTGTCACGTGTCCAATGACGAACCCCAATCTTATTTACAACTTCAAAACAGTAACACCAAACTCTTCAGATATTTCACTTTCTTAATGTTTAATGAAATATCATTGAATATTATTATTACTATAATTAACTAATTTTCTGTTTGATACAATCATTTCTGTTCAGCCTATATTAGAGCCAAGAATCATTAAAGCTGGAAAATTACTAAATGAGGCTGTTGTATGAATGTTATAGAAAAAGTGTATTTTATGGGGATACTAGCAGTATAACCCGGCGTTGCTCGGGTGTAATGAAAGCTTTAAAACTAATCCATGGTCTTGGAGCTCAGACTCAGCCTAAAGAATATTTGTGTAAAGTTTGGTGAGAATCGGATAAAAATTGTGGATTTCTATAAAGGACATACAGATAGATAAAGAGACACACACACAAACATCTTGCTTTTTATATATATTATCGATTTTCTGCCCTATTGTTGGAACTGCAACCTTGAAACTATCGTTTCTTATGTCTTTGTCTATGAGTGTATCAAATTTGATTAAAATCGGATCACTGCTTCTATAACCCGATTTTTTTCGATTATCGATTTTCGATATTTATCGGGGATATCTCGACACGAAACCTAGCTAAGAACACTCGCTTCTAGTACAACTATGTAAATTTTCAAGAAAATCGGTTCAGCCGTTTCAGAGTCTATATTTAACGGACACACACACACAGACACACACAGATAGCCAGAGTCCCATTTATAAGTAAGTTTATATGTAGAGATAACTTAACCCTTGACTTGCAGAGGCTAACGTTATATCAATATGAGAAGCATCCTCTCCGGAGTCTGTTTAATAAAAATAACGGTTCTTGTGAAGAATCTGTTTAAAAGGAATGTCCTTCTTACTTCTGGAATACTAAAGGAATGAGGATAATTAGTTCCAATGTGAGTGGCATGACATGTCTTATGCCTGAACGTCAGAATTGATGGAACTCTGTTAAGAAGGTCGCTCGTCAAATTAGTTACCATGAAAATAGCGTTAGAGTAGCAAGAATCTTCCAAAATTTCGTCTGTTAGGAAAGGGTTTGCAAGTGGAAAATAATTCATCACTCACAAGTCTGCGTGAATGCATTTGAACTCTATCAAGGCTGGAAAGTGACAAAAGGGCATCTCCCGTCCGGATATGGCGGTGGTGCTCAATTTTCGTTCTGATCTGTCTCTTGCAAGAGCAAGCATTTCAGGAAGGATAAGGTACTTAATGGAGCCGTACAAGGAACCGATCATTTACCAGCATCTTGAATGTTTAGTGCATATTAGATCTACTTGAGACCTGCGGTGAAGAACATCAGTAGTTGCTCAAAGCTAGGCAACCTCCTTGAAAATACAATCAATCATTCTGGCGAGCAAAAACCTAAGGTCTACGAGGTCTGAATAAAAAGTATCAGGATCGGTGTTATAAAAACTACAACACATATCAATCTGACATCTAATCTCCTTCGTAGTAATTCCTTTCTGAATCCATATATATTATACACCGTCGTTTCCATTGATGGAAACATTTCTGGAACTCATTTTTTAGGATAACGAGCAGCTGATTTGCCGCATTCTCTTGGATTTCCTCAACGTCTTGAAATACTTTTTCCTTTGATTTAATTTTTGAAGGATGAAAAGATGCAGGGGACGAGCTTTGGGGAATATAATAGGTGTCAAACCTGGGAGATGTGTACTTGAGAAAAAAACTGCTGCGCAAGCCATGGTCACTGATGAAATCTCTGTGGTGTGGTGAAATGACCACACTCTACGCATTTTCCTTCCAAGTATTGCTATAAACAACAGAAATTTGTTTCATATTCTGAATGTAAACAACAGTAATTTTTTAAATTTTTTTTTATCCGACATTTTTTCGGATACCGTTATTTTTAGTGGGTACACGCGTTTGAGTTTCTATCTGTGATTTTATTTTTTATTTTATTTTTATTTTAGTGAAACTAATAATGGACGGCCTAAATTGTGAAGAAAACTTTGCCCCGACAGAAATCGAACTTACATGTTTTTGTTTTTTTTATACACTTTTTGCAGAGGTTCTTTGTATTTTTTGAACGACAGATGAAGACATAAAGATTTTATTATATTTTTTATATTTAGAAGTTAATAAATCTTTAACGCCTATCTTTCTTTTTTTTTCCATTGTTTTATTATTTCTATTGGGTTTTCTTTGTTCATTCTGACCTACTCTTTGAATTAATTTAATTTTCCTATATCTTATTCCAGAACTCTCTTAAGGCTTTATTTAATGTCTTCTTTTTCATGATTTTTCTCTCGCTGATTTATTTATTTCATTTTAAAATGCTGCCGTTGTAGTTTTTAAATTGTAGCTTTGTTTGTAAATTTCTCCACTTTCTTGGTGTTTGCAGTTGAATACACTTTTTAGGGTCTTTTTATCGTAAAACTGATGTGTCATTTTCTTCCATTCTCTGATATTTACATTTTTATTTTTAACAATCGCCTGAGTTTCACTTTTATTCTTTTTGTACTTAAGTATTTTTTTCGGTAAAAGTTCGTTTTAGGTGCCGACGGCTTTTCCCCCTTCAACTTTATCCAAAATAGCATTATTTCTGTGCAAATGTATATGCTGAACACAAATCAACAATTTGCTTTGAAAGTCCATAGCACTTTTTCTCTCCTGTAACTCTCACGAAATCATGTAATTAACTGCAGAATGACGTTCTACGTATGCAGCAATTTTCTGTCGAATTTGGGTCGATTTTCTTCCTTTACTGAAACTCCCGGCGATGTACTTCCTGTAATGAAAGTAATGAGCGCAGAAATATAATAACGCATTACTTTCATTACCGGAATTACACCGCCGGAAGTATCATTTAAATGAAGAAAAATCGACCAAAAATCTGCCAACATTCGTTCACATACGCAGTATGTCATTCTGCAGTTTTTTACATGACTTCGTGAAAGTTACGGGAGAGAAAAAGTGCAAGATATAGTTCGTTTTTTGTTTTATGGACATTTAGATAAAAAAGGTAAGTTTCTTCAATAACTAACAGTTCATTTGAGTTCAGCATATACATTTACACAGAGATAATGCTATTTTGGATAAATTTGAAGAGGAAAAGCGTTGGGACTTACAACGAAAATTTACCATTTTTTTCTATTAATCTGTCCATAAAGTTAATTTATATTTATATGACTTTTGCAGAAGAGTATATTAGGTGCGGATAATAGACAGGATGTGCCTCGTGGTGCGGATAATAGACAAGATGTGCCTCGTGGTGCAGTAGATATCGACTCGAAACGAAAAATCGAAGAGTCGAATTCCAGTTGAATTCATTGCATTCATTTACGCGTAAATACCCTTGGGGATGTGCGTTGTGGTGCATTGGATATCGGCTCGGAACGAGAAATCGAGGAGCCGGGTTCGAATTCCAGTTGAATTAATTGCTGTCACTTACGCGCAAATACCCTTAGGAAAGGTATTAATCCGTCTATTCCTTCCAGTTATGGGTTAAATAACAGGACAGATTGGGTTCTATAGCCTTGGTCGGCAACCAGTCTGCCGCAGAAAGCAATGGCAACCTACTGTGGGACAATCTTCTGCCCAGTCAGTCATGTCTCTTTAGAGACATGATCGCCCAAGCGTGTATCACGTATGGCACTTAACTGACTGACTGAATATAATAGTTGAAATAATGATTAAGTCTTATACTGATTATAAAGTGGGGGATCAGTTTTCTATTGTTATGAAGTAATGAACTGATCCCCCACTAATTACTATATAATGATATATTATATCTCTTCTCCCTCTAGCTATGAGTCAAATAACAGGACAGATTGGGTTCTATAGCCTTGACTGGCAACTAGTCTACCGCAGAAAGCAATGGCAACCTACTGCGGGATAATCTTCTGCCCAGTCAGTCATGTCTCTTTAGAGACATGATCGCCCAAGCGTGTATCACGTATGGCACTTAACTGACTGACCCTTGGTAAAGGTATTAATCCGTCGCTTTCCTTCAGTTATGGGTCAGTAGAATTTTGAAAATATAATTCCGCCTATCGTCCTGTTCATACTCCACCCCAGTCTTTTGAATAGGACTAGACTTTTCCTGTTTAGGATTGGGTTTACGGTTCCTTCTAAAGAGTTTCTCGTTTCTCTTTCATTCTTAGTAGCCTATTAACGTCTTAGTGGAATTATCACTTTGCTTGGGGTGGGCTGATTTTTTTTTTTGGGGGGGGGGGGGTTCAATGCTTCTTTAATATTTAAATAATGTTTTTCGTGTGTTATTTTGGCTAGTCTTCCTTCAGTCTTATTTTGTTGCGTTCATACGAGTTTTCCAATAATTATTTACTTAACCCTTTATTTAATTTATGGGGATAGATTGCTCTTGTTCTGCTAACCATATCTTGTTTAGTTCTTATTTATCGATTATTGCTAACCCCGTTTCCACTGAATCCAAGTACAGACTGCCCAACCCAGGGATTGATCTCACAATCACTATGTAACCAAGTTTACAAACCATCAATTTAATATCAGTCAGTCAGTTAAGTGCCATACGTGATACATGCTTGGGCGATCATGTCTCTAAAGAGACATGACTGACTGGGCAGAAGATTATCTCGCAGTAGGCTGCGATTAATTTCTGCGGTAGACTGACTGCCTTCCAAGGCTATAGGACCCAATATGTCCTGTTATTTAACCCAAAACTGGAGGGGAAGAGACAGATTAATACCTTTCCCAAGGGTATTTGCGCATAAGTGAATGCAAAGAATTCAACTGGAATTCGAACTCGACTCCCCTGATTTGTTTTTCCGAGCCGATATCCATTACACCACAACGCACATCCTAACAATTTAATATGCTAGGCTATAATTCCGTGAGAGAATCCCGAATGGAGAACTTAGAATCTTAAACCTAACCTGACTCATCTTGATGGTCAGGCTTCTACTGCTTGTTACGCTTGACATCACTCACCCAAGGAATGTCTTCGCAACTACTGCTGCTGTTGAAGCCTTGCTGTCACTTCACCTTATTTGTTATTAATGCACCCTATATTGTATTTATTTCTAACTCCTCATACAAGAAATTCAAAAAATAAAATTTCCCAAAGACGTTTGATTTTATTTCTTTAACTTCCTTCATATTTGTATCGTTTTTTCATATTCATCATCTGGTTTTGTTTCTTCCGGATTTTTCTTGTCTACTTTCACGTTTTATTGTTTATCATTCTTCGTTTTCATTATAATTCAGTATACACTTGTATTCTTACACCTTCTGCATTTGAATTTCTAATATTCTTCAGTTCAGTTTTAGCATTTTCTTCAATCTCCATATAAAAGTCCAAAGAATCCTCAACCACCTTCATGGTAAAATTAGATATGATAATTTAAAATCAACCACCAATGGAATATTTCAAGTATAATCTCTTGATTCTGTTATTCAATACTAGCAGTATAGCCCGGCGTTGCTCGGATGCAATGAAACCTTTAAAACTAATACATGGTCCTGGAGCTCAGACTCTTTGAACGTTGGCACGAAAGACTAAAAAGCAATAGTTATTTCCAGTTAAAGCATAACCGTAGACTGAAAGAAAAATGAATGGATGTAAGTCAAATTTTGATTTCCTGGTATCGATATCAAATAAGTTTTTTTCGTCGTAAACTGAATTTTGAAGGCTAAATAAGTCCTCTGAGTAAATGGTATCATGGCTGAGACTAAAAACTACAATTATACCTACTTAGAGCCAAACCCGAAGCAAAAACTAAAATAAAAGGGCTGAAAAAAATACAGACATACAGGCAGATAAATAGACACACATACAAACATCTTGCCTTATATATATATATATATATATATATATATATATATATATTATCGATTTTCTACACTATTGAAACTTCTGAATATCGTTTCTTATATTTTTTGTCTATGAGTGTATCAATTTTGATTAAAATCGGACCACTCCTTCTATAATCCGATTTTTTCGATTATCGATATTTATCGGGGTTACCTTGTCACAAAACCTAGCTAAGAACACTCGCAGACGCTTATAGTACAACTGTGTAAATTTTCAAGAAAATTGGTTCAGCCGTTTCGGAGTCTATAGGTAACGGACGAACACACACACACACACACAGACAAAGTTCCATTTATAAGTTTAGATTACTTTAATACATCTCTCAACCGAGTTAGATAATATAGATAGTGGATACCTCATAGGTAATGAATATATTAACCACTTTCTAGAACTACTATGTAACCTTAACATATTTGGGAAGGATATGAGAACAATCCAGAACCTATACTGGCAGCTAATCGCATGCATGCGGATCGAAAATGAATTCTGTTTTAATATTCAAAAATGTGTACGACAAGGACACGTCTTCTTACCGGACTTATTTAACCTATACAGTGAAGCGATTAGAAGTTCTACTAAAAATCATAATTGGTAGCCTCAATATTAGTATAAGATATGTAGAAAACAGTGTTGATAGCAGACACTGATTTAAAGCTACAAGTAACATTGTAATGATGTAATAAATTGATCTCCCACTAATAACTACTTAATAATATAATACATCTCTTCCTCCTCTAGCTATGAGTCAAATAACAGGACAGATTGCGTTCTATAGCCTTGGCTAGCAACCAGTCTACCGCAGAAAGCAATGACAACCTACTGCAGGATAACTTTCTACCCAGTCAGTCATATCGCCTGAGCGTGTATCACGTATGGCACTTAACTGACTGACTGAATATAATATTTGAAACCATTTACTGGGCATAAAGTGGGGGATCGTTTTATATTGTTATGAAGTAATAAACTGATCCCCCTCTAATTATACTTAATATAATAATGTAATATAATCTATCTCTTCTCTTTCGAAAGCGTGTATCACGTATGGCACTTACAAAATTCATTTCAGTGGAAAACGTAAAGCCGAAAAGGCGTTGAGTTTTTGTCTCGTAGAGTTTAAGATCAGCTATGAATTATTATAGAAATAGTAAAGATAAAAGAGAAGAAAGGGTTAAGCATATTTTGTAAAAAGACAGACTGATTGGTTGTTACCAAAAGGAAGAGACAAACATGCAAATTACAAATTGGAGATACCAGACTCAAACAAGTACAAAAATCTAAATACCTGGGAACAGAGGACGGAAAGTACAACAGTGAAATTCGACGACGCATTGGGACAGCAAAACATGCCGTCCAAAAGCTAAGCAAAGTATTAAGAAACCGAAAAATTTAATGAGAAGCAGTGAAAAGAGTATTGAACTGTTACGTAATATCAGTTTTCAGTTTTCGTATATATAAGTGTATACTAAACGGATGAAAAGGAGACTTGAATCAACAGAAATGTGCTTCTACAGAAGGATGATGAGAATACCATAGACCGAACATGAAGTTTTAGAAAAAATAGAAACAGAAAAGATACTTATAATTAACATCTGAAAGAGATAGTTGAAAATTCTAGGTCACTTAATGAGGAAAGAATGCTTGGAAAATTTTATACTGACAGGACAGATTGAAGGTAAGAGTGACAGAAGAAAACAAAATATGACCTATCTAACGATCTTGAAAATGGAAAGTGCAACACGAAAATCCGAAGATGCATTGAGTAAGCGAAAGTTGCCATCCAAAACTTAAACAAAGTATTAAGAAACAAGAAAATTTCGTTAGAAAATAAAAGAAAAGACTAGTGAACAGTTACGTAAATCTTAGTCCTACCGTATGGCAGTGAATGCTGAACAATCTCCTCACAGATGAAGATGAGACTTCAACAACAGAATGTGGCTCTACAAAAGAATAGCATGTACTCAACATGTGAGCAATGAGGAATTTGAGAAAATTCAAACAAAAAGGTTGGTTGGTTTGTTTTTATGGCAAATCAACCACGGCGGGTCATTTATTGCCAACCAAATGTTATTTATTTATTGCTGGTAATACTTTTTTCTTTTAACAAGTTATTGCTGTTTATATAAGATTTTGTGTCTAGTAATACATTTTTCTTTTCAAGTATCAAGATTCATTAGGATTTGTTTTTAAGGACAGGGTCCCCAAGTCCTACCCTTGTTATTTAACCCATAACTGGAGGAAAGGAACGGATTAATACCTTTCCCAAGAGGTTTTAGAATAAATTAAAAAAAGATAAATTAAGAGCTAGAAAAAAAAACTGACCGTAGTCGGGATCATCGGGTCAATGCAAACGATCCTTTCCTTAGCTGCATAATATATGCTTCGCCAGATCTACAAACGGTTAGGAACTCAGAGTTTTCTTTCTTCTAGACAGGTTGCCACCCAAGGATATACAATCGTTTCTCTGTGATATTCAATGCATAAAACAGCAATCGACCGTAGTCGGAATCATCAAGTCAAGGCAAACGATCCTTTCCTTAGCTGCATAATATATGTTTCGCCAGATCTACAAACGGTTAGGAACTCAGAGTTTTCTTTCTTCTAGACAGGTTGCCACCCAAGGATATACAATCGTTTCTCTGTGATATTCAATGCATAAAACAGCAATCGACCGTAGTCGGAATCATCAAGTCAAGGCAAACGACCTTTTCTTTAGCTGCATAATATATGCTTCGCTTGCTGCCCAAGGATATAGAACCTAATCTGAAAACAATTTTTAACGGCATATCTTGATCAACATAAAACAAATTACAAAAGAGGTGTGCTTTACGGCCATATCACGTTGAATACACCGGATCTCGCTCGATCACCGAAGTTAAGCAACGTTGAGCCTGGTCAGTACTTAGATGGGTGAACGCTTGGGAATACCAGGTGCTGTAAGCGTTTAGTGAGGGATGTGCGTTGTTGTGCAGTGGATATCGGCTCGGAAAGAGAAATCGAGTTCAAGTTCCAGTTGAATACCCTGCATTCACTTAAGCACTGGTACCCTTGGGAAAGATATTAATCCGTCCCTTCCCTCCAGTTATGGGTTAAATAACAGGGTAGGACTTGAATCTTGATGCTCGAAAAAAATGTATTACTAGACACAAAACTTATATAAAAAACAACAATAAATTGTTGAAAGAAAAAGGTATTACCAGCAATAAATAAATAAAATTTAGTTGGCAATAAATGACCCGCCGAGGTTGATATGCCATAAAGACAAAACAACCACAAAACAGGAAAATCTTTGCAACAAAATGTTAGAAATATTTCTTAGTTTTATTGCTTAGGTTTTCTTTATCTTTCTAACCGCACACGAATCAGACAATTGTCGATAGATAAATCTCAGAACAACAAACAAAAATCACACAGACATTCCAGATTAGCCAATCAAATATCTGAATATACAATTTTCTCTGTTCTAATGTTTACTCATAGAGAAGAATTGTATTCATATATTTCTCAAGTGTGTTAGCACATAAGTGGATGTAATGAACTCGACTGGAATTCGACACTTCGATTTCTCATTCCGAACTGCAATCCATTACTCTACCGTTCCACCAATACGAGTTACGAAGTATTGTTGGGAAAAGCTGTTCGAGGGGAACTCACATCTCGTCAATGGAATATGAAGCGTATGAGGGTGGCTCGCAACAATGGGTGTGGCATGGTGGAATTAAGGAATGTAGTTCGTCTGAACACTTTCCGTGGAAATAGTGATAGTGTAACGAGGGGCTTGCGAGTTTTCGTCTGTGGGAAAGGGGTTGTTAAGTGGAAAACAATATTTTCTGTAGCCAATATTAACCAGAAAATATATGTATATATGTTAACATCTCCAGTTGGTTTAGATCAGAATCAATGAAAGCTTAACCAAATACGTAACATCACTCAATAAATCCCGGGTCTAACTTATAAAACAACAACTTTTAGGCGAAATTTAACTTTATTCATCAACATAGTCTCCTTCTAGAGTGATACATTGATTCCAATGCTTCTCTGACAAATCGATGCTTTTTTTTTTCTTTTTTTTTTTTTGTAGAACGATTTGTCTTTGGCCTCAAAATATGCCTCAGTTTCAGATATCACTTCTTCATTGGGTCTAAATTTCTTTCCCGGGATCATTCTTTTGAGGTCTGCAAACAGGTTGCTGAGGGCCAGATGTGGAAAATAGGATAGATGTTGAAGCAATTCGAAGTGCAATTCATGTAGTTTTGCCATCGTTGCGATCGACTTGTGACACGGTCTGTTGTCTTGATGAAAGATCACTTTTTTCTTCTCCATTTGTGGCCGTTTTTTAGATTTCTTCCCTCAAACGCTATAATGCTATATAATATTCGCTATTGATGGTTCTTCCTTTCTCAAGGTAATCGATTAACAAAATACTTTGCTAATCCCAATATTCGGAGGCCAAAACTTACCTGCTGATGTTGGCGTCTTTGGTCGCTTTGGACGGCTCCCACCTACTGCTGTCCACTCAGCTAACTGCTGATTTGACTCCAGAGTGAAGTGGTGGATCCATGATTCATCTATTGTCACATATTTACACAAAACTCCTTCTTGTTGCGTTGAAACAGTTGCAAACAATGCTCTGAATTGTCGACGTGTTATTGTTTTTGACCGACTGTGAGGAAACGCGGCACCCACTTTGAACGCAGGTTTCTGATTTACAAATGTTCATGCAAAATGGGGAATACACTGCCTCCTGATATGTTCAACACCTCTGCTATCTAACGCACCTTCAATTTAAGATAGGCCAAAACTAATTGTGTGTGTGTGTGTGTGTGTGTGTGTGTGTGTGTGTGTGTGTGTGTGTGTGTGTGTGTGTGTTCCGGGATAACTGCCGATTTGGGGCGACCTGAGCGTTCAGTACCATTTGTGTCTGTACGACCGCGTTTAATATCACCATACCATCTCTTAACCGTTGTTTCCGACGGAGCAGAGTCTGAATACCACTTATCAAGCCACTGCTTTGCTTGAACAGTATTTTTCCGATCGGAAAGCAATGCTTTATCAACACACGAAATTCAGATTTTTCCATTGTTTTGAAAATTTGCAACAGTAGCTTCACTTAAATAACTGTAATCTGTAAACTAATAATCCAATTGGGCTCCTTTGAAGGTTAGTACTTTATAAAAACCATATGGATCTTTTATTAGTGGCGCCATTTATATGTTAAGCACGGGACTTATTGACTGATGTATTATCACAGAATTCTGTCAGTAATGCTTTTCAATAGCAGCTACGTACTAACAATCACTTTCTTTCCTTATTCAATATTTTTATATGCTAAAACATAGAACAAGAAAAACTATTCTATATACAATATCTCTATCCTGTTTGTACTAATTCCTGAGCACGAACACTCTCTTTCTCCCTGATTTTAAATGCATTTCTAGATAATGTTGATTGGTTCAGCATATCAAATCTGTCGGTTAATTTAGGGCTGAAAGTTTTTATTTATTATGATATATGACTTTAAGCAATTGTTTGGGTCGATGGTTCCATCACTTTGCAGTTTTGCCTTTAACACAGAGTTATTTAGTCCTATACTTTTTAGTAGAAACCAACCCTCTTCAAACAGACCAGGATAGTCTCTAATTTTATCTTCTTGAAAAGGTCCTCTAGGTTAGTCATAAAATCGTTAAGAAGAGCCCAGAATGTCAACTACAAGTTAGTGATGCCAAAATCAAACAGGTGCAAAAATTTAAATACCTGGGAAGGGTTCTAACAGATGACAGAATGTGTTATACGGAGATCTGAAGGCATATTTGTATGATTAAAGATGCATTCCAGAAGCTGAGTAATGTATTAAGAAACATGAAATATTTGCTGGAAACACAGAAGAGAATACCGGATTTTTATTTTATGTCCATCCTTCAATATGTCAGCGATAGCTAGATAATCTCATTAAAGATGGAAAAAAGACTTGAAGCAACCGAAATGTGGTTCTACAGGAGCATACTAAGGATACCATGGACGGAACACGCGAGCGATGACGAGATTTCGGAGAGGGTGGATATTTAATATCAGGAAAAGACAGCTGAAGTTTTAGAAATGTAATGAGGAAAGAGGGCTTGGAGAACCGGATGCTCACGAGGCGGGTAAAGGGGAATAGATATAAGGGAAAGCAACGCACGACATACCTGGTGGACTTGAGCAGATGGATGGTGGAGCGGGGATTGAGTGGAATAACAAGAAAAGAGGTATTACCAGTGACAAGGGATAGGGAGGATGTGGAGGGCCATTATCGCTTACGTCCTGAAGAGACACGGCATACAGAAAATGAAGAAGATAGAGGCAGTGTTAGATCAATCGGTTAAAATGGGTTTTACAGTATATGCCCCCACCCCTGACGTGGTGTTCATTTCAGAGTATGTTCACTTTTTAGGAGAAATGAGAGAAGGATATCGATGTGCCTTAACCTGATTCTTAACAGGACGATTTCCGACATGCTATTCTCCTAGAATGAGTTTAATTTCTATAGTAAAACATAAGCCAATCATTTTGCAATGATTCTTATCTTCAATAACATTTTTATTAGTTCCAGAACATACTTCTCGATTTCTAACATCCAGATTTAGCACCCAAAATTGCCAATGATGATAAAAATTAAATTCTTAATCCTTATTTTATTCTATAGCAACACAACGTTTAGCGCCAAAAATTGTGGGCATTTTTAGAGTATGTGTAGAGTCAGTGGTCATCAAAAAGAAATGCCATAATCTTGCTCGTGTCTTTCCTGAAATCATAAATACAACAAGGATTATAATTCTAATTCCTTTTACTACCAGGATTCGACTCGTCTTTTTTAAAGTATTGATTAGAATGAATTAATGTTTTTACGTATTCTTCGAATAATAGATCCCACTCATAATATCCCTCGGGGTATAAACAACTTTTTTTTAATCGTTTCACCCCGAGCAAGGCATTCCACTGCCACTATTGCGCAGGGGTTTACAGAGGGGAGGGGAAGTGATGAGAAAGGATGGTTAGATATAGGAAATGTCAGAAGGAGGGTGATAGACGTGTAAGGATACCAAGAATGAGAGTTGGTTAGATGGTGAGAGTGTTTGAGAGAATAGATGCAAGTTAGCGTGTTAGGAGGTGTCTATTGACCTTACATTTAAACTCCTGGAGATTGTAGCTGTTGGGGAAGCAGGCATGTGGAAGGAAATTCCACAGGCAGGAAGCGCGAGAAAAAAAACTGTTGGAGTAGAAATTACCGTTACATCTTATCTGTTTCACTGTAAAAGCGTGGGACCTAGTTGCTAATTTAGTATCTCGTGTAAATTCGTACCTAGACGACACCAATGACCTCATCGGAGCAGAAGCCGTGAAAGTATTTATAGAAGAGGCACAGGGAAGCCACGTCACGCCGGTGAGAGAGTGGTTGCGCCGGTTCGCCAAGTCAGTATCGATTACGTTACAGAATTGTTAGAGAAAATCCGTAATGGATTAAATATCAGCTTTAATGAACTTTAAATACAAGCTGAGTTCTTGTGAATATATGCAAGATCTATTAATGGAAAAATGAATCATATTACCACACAATCAACTGTAATTATCGCCATGGTTTACTTTAAACTGAAACAAGACGAGAATAAAAATGAAACTTGTACGAATAAAACTTGCTAACCAAAGCTGCAATTTGCTTCTATGTTACAATGATTTTCCATAGAAAAAAAAGAAAACTTAATTTAGTTTTCATCGGAAACGGTTTTGCAAAAACGAACGAAAAAAAGAAGTACTTTTACATTCCTTTGCTCTGTTCCTATCGTATGAAAAACGAGAGGTTATTTCCTTAGTGAACTGTGTGTAGCCTCAGAGCAGATTGCTGAACCCTATTTCGAAGCAAAATACAACGGAGTTCATTGTGTCAATCTCTGAGACACTGCTCTGTCTCAGAGCATTCTAACGTTTCATTCTAATTCCCAAACGAATGTGGTACAGGAATTTGATCTTAGATATAATAAGGAAAAAAATCATAATAAAAAACGACATTAAACGGGAGCAAACATTTTACTGAGTAAGCAGAGTTTAGACCAACATACTACAATATATATATATATATATATATATATATATATATATATATATATATACTAGTGAATACAGAGAGAAGAATTCTTACAACGTCCAAAACATTAATTTAAAACAGTGCTCGATATATGATATATAGAGCTGTGAATATTTATTATAAATTATATTTTAGAACATGTACATAATTATTCTATATATAACCGCTACGAAGGTACGCTCCATTTCGGCATTGAAACCTCAATGCCTCATCAGGCGGTGTGTAAAGTACTGGAAATCCTTTTCCTTTATAGTTATTTAGTTTTGTTCGAGGTGTTGGTGGGGGTTAGTGATAGGGGGAGGTCTTTGACCGTTGGAATTTTTGGAGATAGTGTTTTGTTAGAGGTGTTGGTGGGAGTTAGCGATAGAGGAATAAGTCTGTGACCATTGGAATTTTTTGAGAGGGTGTCTCTTAAGTGGTTGATTAATGAGAGTCTTTGATTCTAGACAGTTGTAAGTTTTAATTATCTACTGGCTAGACTACATCTTTATGGATTTCTTAGAAGAGCCGATAATAGTTGGCGTAGATATTTTTTATTTATTTTTATTTAAGCAGAGTCTTTATAATTAATGTAAGTTTGTATGTTTAATCTTAACATTGGATTTAGGGAATATGTTTTTTGTATTAAATTTTAAATTTTGGATTTTTAATTAGATCATAGTTTGGAAACCGTTTTCTCTATTAAATTTTTAATTTTAAATTTCTATTCTTATATCTAGTCAGTATATGATTCATCTAATTATGGTTATGGCTATGGTTATTAACCTTACTCTAATTATGGTTAGGGTTATTAACCTTACTTTAATTATGGTTATTAACCTTACTAATTATTATAATATATTATAATAATTATGTACATGTTCTAAAATATAATTTTATGAAATATATATATATATATATATATATATATATATATATATATATATATATATAATATTTTTCTCCTACCATCAACATTACAATATTTAAGAGTTACATTATTTACATAGAGGAAATGAAATATTAAAAGTTTTTCTTTTTTTGTATTTTTGTATTTTTTTTTTTTATAGAAAGGTACCCACGCGATTTCCAGTCGCGTGCGGTATGTGAGAACTCAGAATGAACACTCTTTTTCAAAAACGAAACAAAATCAATTACTACGTAACATGGAGAAAAAAATAACCAGAGCAGAGACATAAACATAATTGCAAAAGGCCATAGAAGTGGTCAAAAGCGCTTGTTACGATAAAGATTATGGACAATTTTTATATTCTTATCACCAACAAAACGTTAAAATGTTAGGATGCTGGAAAAACTTTAAAAATTAATCAAATCTTCCTTGTCGGTCGTATTCAATGAAAGATATCAAAGAAAGGTTGCTTCCCTAGTATATATATATATATATATATAAATTATACTTTAGATCATGTACAAACTACAATCTACTACAAAATTATACATTTTGTTTCGACATTGAAATAACAATGTCTCATGGGGTAGTTAGTAATGATGGTAATAAACGTTATAAATTTATGAAAATTCACTTCCTTTTATTGGCAAAATCTTTCGTACGAGGAAAAAGAGGATTTATCAGTTGTTCTAAACTATAATTTATAATAAATATTCATTACTCTATTTCTATATTGAGCACTGTTTTAAATTAATGTTTTGAACGTTGTAAATATTTTCTTCCCTCCTTATTTATTTGTGTATATATGTGTGTGTGTGTGTGTGTGTGTGTGTGTGTGTTTGTGTGTTTGTTTTTTTGTTTTTTTAATTATTAATTTTAAAGTTTGGATTTTTATGTGGTCCCACAGATAAAAATTCAAAGGTTTGAATATACAGGCCACGAAACAGGTCCTCCCCGACTTCCCCATCTTTCATGGACTTTATATGAACTTTTATCCTTATTTTGGTGTGAGGAATCAGCTCTTAAAATGTGTTAAAGTATTTTCATATACGATGGGTAAATCATCGTCTAAATTACGCAAAAATGGAAATAACACTAACATTTCAGTATAACAGATATATTTACCAAAATTAACTAAAATATCTTGAAATACTAAAGAGTAGACTTATTCAATAAAATCGCTATTGGCTTCGACCACACTTCGGAATTTCCTGCAACTGTTATATATCGCCGTACGACGACAAAACAACAAACACGCATATATAAAAATATAAGGTTATATTTTTATTAATGACGACGAACCGTGTGGAATAGAGAACGGAAGGGTGAGAGGCACATAGAATGGGTTGACGGGAGTGTATTCTTGCCGTGGTGTTTCTCTGCTTCCACTGGCCGTTCTCTGCTAGCGAATCCGTGTGTCGAGGTCTTTATATAGTCTTCTAGAACCGGGACTTTTCTTCCGGTTTTGCCTCGCCCACGCAACGCACACGTAATTCTAAGAGACACCTGATCTGTTTGCCTCTGTAGCCATTTCCGCCGCTGTCGGAAATAAGGTCAAATGACATCCGCTCCGGCCTCGACAGGATGTATTTCACAAACACCTGTCTTGTCGCTTCGCCGCCCCCTTCACCGACGGGAAACACCATCACTTGCATCACTTCCTCGGGTGGGGCCAGATTGTTATATTACACAACTCTTTTCGTAGTGTTCTTGTTAAGTTGGTGAATGCTGCCATAATCCTTACCTTCAGTACATATTTGATGTTAAAAGAATGTTTGTTAGTCTCAATCGCGTCCCACACATAATAATCAAGGGGGTTGCGGTCTAGAGAGTTAAGTGGCCAGATGAAGGGGTGATGTGATCGCAGAAATTGTCTGACAGCCATGAATGGGCTTTCCTACATGTCTAGCCTGGTGCAGAGTCCTGTTGCCAGACATAGGGTCTTTTAGCAGCCGCCTTCTTGATCTAGGGCAGCACTACCTTCGTATACGACTTAATGTAGGCCTCCGTGTTAAGTTTGAGGCCTTCAGCGTCAATTTCTTTTCTTTTATCAGAACGATCGGAGTGAGTTTTCCGAACTGCCGTACCTTCGTAATCACCATTACACTCATCTAACTCTTTCCGAATTCTTTGCACTGTCCTCAGACTGACACCCAAAAATTCTGAAATAGTAGTATTGGAGCTTTCGGTGCAAATGCCAAGCAGTAGAGCGCGACGTGTTCAATTTTTTTTGGAGTGAATTGTATCGTGGTGCTCTTTTTCTAACAGACGGTTCCTAACTGACCCTAGTCGACTGTGGAATCGACAAAATCAAAAACAAACAATGCGCAAAATTAAAAATATAATGGTGATAATTTAGCCATCGCATCCTATATATATTTTAGTCTAATTAAAAATCCACATTGTTATTTGTTTGTGTGTTGACAATCTAGTAAAAAGAACAGAAATGTTCTTGATTCAGGGAAAATTGCTTTCATGCCATTCACCTGAAGTTCACAATTCGTATTGTAGTTTATTTAATTGAAACACAAAAAAAATATTTGCTTTATTTGTTATATGAGATTCGATTCTAGTATCGGAAAGAAAGAAAGAAAGAAAGAAAGAAAGAAATATATGTGGAATGAAATAAATAAAGAAAGAAAGAAGAATATATGTGGAAAGAAAGAAAGAAATAAAGAAAGAAATATATGAGGAATGAAAAAAAAATATATTAAAATGAAAAAAGAAAAAAGAAAGAAAGAATATATGTGGAATGAAAGAAAGAAAGAAAGAAAGAAAGAAAGAAAGAAATATATGCGGAATGAAAAAAGAAATAAAAATATATTAAAAAGAAAAAAGAAAGATATGAAGAAAAAAAGAAAGAAAGAAATATATGAGGAATGAAAAAAGAACGAAAGAAATATATGAGGAATAAAAGAAAGAAATAAAGAGATGTGCGTAGAAAGAAAGAAATATATAAAGAATGAAAGAAATTAAGGAAGAAAGAAAAAAGAAAGAAAAAGAAATATATGTGGAATGAAATAAATAAAGAAAGAAAAACTATATGTGAAAAGAAAGAAAGAAAAATATATGAGGAATAAAATAAAGAAAGAAAGAAAAATATATGAGGAATAAAATAAAGAAAGAAAGAAATATATGCAGAATGAAAAAAGAAAAATATATGCGGAATTAAAGAAAGAAAGAAAGAAAGAAAGAAAGAAAGAAAGAAAGAAAGAAATATAAGGGAAATAAAATAAAAAGAGAAACCTATAAGGAATGGAAGAATTATAGAATTAAAAGAAGCAAAAAATAAAAGTACGAGGAATAAAACAAAGAATGAATTAAAGATATAAAAACAAAATGAATGAAATATTAAACCGAAAGAAAGGCGGAAAGAGTTATATAAAATAAAAAAGAAATAAAATCTATGAATAAGAAAGGAAAGAAAGAAAAATAGACTAAATAAATAAATGGAAGGATAGAAAGAAAATGGAAGAAAAATTAAATAAAGAGAAAGTAAGACAAGAAAAAAGAACAGTTAAATAAATAAATACAAATATACAAAAAGGTAATCATGAAAGAAAGAAAGAAAGAAAGAAAGAAAGAAAGAAAGAAAGAAAGAAAGAAAGAAAGATTTAATAATATCAAGAATGAAAGAAAGAATTGTTAGCTCATGGCGAATAAATGTATCCTTTTTATACTATTTTTATGTCATAACAAGAATTGCTGCTGATTAGGTCAGCCTAAAAAATTTGAATCATTTAGAAGGACAATCCTGATAACTGTTCTGTTTTTTTTTATTTCCCCTCGTTTTGTCAGCAATTAAATGTATTTTTATACCAAATCACTTAAAGCATCTTCAATAACTTGTTATTTATGGAATTTGGATTAAAACTAGTTAACTTATACCGTCAAAATGATGGTATATTTTGGTAAATCGTTACTTTTATTCGATATTTACATGTGAATCAGGAAATAATATGTAATGATAATTCAATATGATAATTCTCAATTGAAGTTAAAATTTGGTGTGTTGCAAATAAGTAAGAGAAATGGGATTGTAATTCCATCGAGATTGTAAAGTGAAACTTGACTTAACCCGTACTACTAAACGCTGATCAACAGGAATCAACTATTAAAAGATTTCGGAGAATGCATGCTGATACTTTAGAAAAAATTCTTTCTTGTAGTGAAGTGAGGGAATTTTTTTCACCAGAGGAAAATAAATGAAAAGATTAATGAGTTTTGTCTAAAAAAAAAAAAATACTGGCACCTGTTAAATATGTTACTTTGTAAAAAAAAAAAAAAAAAAAAAAGAGAGAGAGAATCTCTACATAAAAATGTGTAGCAAAAATATTTTCTTTCACAAAAGTGTTTTATCATTTCACTGGTCATTATCTAAGGAAGAAGTTCTCAAACTTTTCATTCCATGGCCGTAAAAAGATTTTCTTTGGCCCTCCGAAATGCATGTAAAATAAATTAAAATTTTAAATTTGCTTTTTACCAATCTAAAAGTCATTCATTCTAGATGTACACAGGTTTATATGAAATTATTTTCACTGAAGTAGATATTTTATAAAAACATAAAATAATATAAATACAGTTTACTGAAGCAGAAAAAAAAATACAGTAATTTTTAGCAACACAATTTGGCGGTTATTTTTTGTTGCCATCTTCACACTCCTGAAGATGATCTCGGAAAGAGCTTGAAAGTACATGGGTACCTTGATAAATGAATGATAATGACATCTGTCAACGTTACAGCTCATTTCTGACATCTTTCAATTATAATTCGCGAAATATTATCCGAGAGTATGGATGGATTTTATTAAAAAATAAGCAGACACAATGTTTGCAATTTATTTAATCTGACATGTCCACAAGAAAATTTGCTGTCTAAGTACACAAATTATATATATATATATATATTATGACTAATGGATATATATATATATATATATATGTGTGTGTGTGTGTGTGTGTGTGTGTGTGTGTGTGTGTGTGTGTGTGAGGTAGAGAGATAAAAAATAAAATAAATATTTGAGAAACAACAAAATATGGATTTCTTGTAGTGTAGCCAACATTATAATGTTTGGGTTGTCGGAATTTCTTTTCCATTTCTCCTAATATAATATATATATATATATATATATATATATATATATATATATATCACATCCAGAAGCAAGTAGATGTGTCTAGCCACACTGATGATCTGTGATACAGCGAAACAGGCTTGTATGTGGATGACTAATATATATTGTAATCTTGTTATTAGAATAGTTTATAAATGCATCATATAAACAAATTCCATGTTTTAGACCGTTAAAAGAATTAATACATTTACATATATATGTTAATAATGATAATAATTTTTTCATCCCTGGGATAATTGTGCTACCGGTGAGGATTATATTATTTATAATATTATATTATATTTATTATATAAATTTACACATTTGTTATTTTCTAGCGAACACTATTTTATTAACACCTACACTCAATATAAGATATTGTGTGTGGGGGGGGGTGCATAAAGAAATAAAGAAATAATAGATTTATCTTTAATCCAACATTTATATCACAACATTTATATCACATCAAATGTTATTATTTAGTGGATACTCTTATTTGAAATAGACGCCCCATTTTTTATTTTTAGTTTAAACTGTGTTTATTACATCTATGGAAATAGTCTTGCTGTACTCTGACGATCTTCGTAGCTGAGCGGTAAAGTACACCAAATTAAACCGGGGTTCATATGTACGATTTCTCAGATATTTCGAATACGCAGACCGATTCTCAGCAAGGCTTTTTCAAGTTATTTTTCCTGATGCTATGTCTACTTGGATTTCCTATTTTGAACATAGCGCTTACTATTGTGCAAGAGGCCTACATAAGAGGAGAAGGGAAAATTACATAAGAGAAGAGCGAAGAGAAAGAGAACCCAGTTAAAGGAGGTGTCAGGAAACGGGTAAGAGAAGGATGGGAATACCGATGTGAGGAGAGTTACGTCAGAGTAGAGTGAAAAGTGAGAAGAACAAGATTCAAGGTGTGTTGTAGCAAGGATAAGAGAAGGATAGGGGTCAAACTGATAAGTAGATGGCAATTGACATTGCATTTGGACCTTTTGGAGATTGTAGTGTGGTTGATTAAGAACTAAAAGCAACCTTCTTCACTTTTACAAAAATTCACAATGACGTGTGAAATCCATTTTTTCTTCTCACAAATATGTTATAGTATCCAGTTCTATTAACAAAATTCCTCTTATTTTTTCAACAACCTGATGATATCTTTAAATGCGGGGATTGTCGACTATGTTTGGAAGTGACCTTGTACCAGGCATGGTTGACGCATCCTATAGCTTCACTGGCGACCCCCGACGTCCAAAGAAAATTGCGCTCTACTTTTACACTAGTGACTCCCGACGTCTGAAAAGAAACACGCAATGGAAGAATCACTTTTTCACTGGCGACCCCCGACGTCTGAAAAGAAACACGCAATGGAAGAATCACTTCTTCACTAGTGAACCCCGACGTCCAAAGAACACGCACCCCACTTCTTCACTGGCGACCCCCGACGTCTGAAAAGAAACACGCAATGGAAGAATCACTTCTTCACTGGCGACCCCCGACGTCTGAAAAGAAACACGCAATGGAAGAATCACTTCTTCACTAGTGAACCCCGACGTCCAAAGAACACGCACCCCACTTCTTCACTGGCGACCCCCGACGTCTGAAAAGAAACACGCAATGGAAGAATCACTTCTTCACTGGCGACCCCCGACGTCTGAAAAGAAACACGCAATGGAAGAATCACTTCTTCACTAGTGAACCCCGACGTCCAAAGAACACGCACCCCACTTCTTCACTGGCGACCCCCGACGTCTGAAAAGAAACACGCAATGAAAGAATCACTTCTTCACTAGTGAACCCCGACGTCCAAAGAACACGCACCCCACTTCTTCACTGGCTACCCCCGACGTCTGAAAAGAAACACGCAATGAAAGAATCACTTCTTCACTAGTGAACCCCGACGTCCAAAGAACACGCACCCCACTTCTTCACTGGCTACCCCCGACGTCTGAAAAGAAACACGCAATGGAAGAATCATTTCTTCACTAGTGAACCCCGACGTCCAAAGAACACGCACCCCACTTCTTCACTGGCGACCCCCGACGTCTGAAAAGAAACACGCAATGGAAGAATCACTTCTTCACTGGCGACCCCCGACGTCTGAAAAGAAACACGCAATGGAAGAATCACTTCTTCACTAGTGAACCCCGACGTCCAAAGAACACGCACCCCACTTCTTCACTGGCGACCCCCGACGTCTGAAAAGAAACACGCAATGGAAGAATCACTTCTTCACTGGCGACCCCCGACGTCTGAAAAGAAACACGCAATGGAAGAATCACTTCTTCACTAGTGAACCCCGACGTCCAAAGAACACGCACCCCACTTCTTCACTGGCGACCCCCGACGTCTGAAAAGAAACACGCAATGGAAGAATCACTTCTTCACTAGTGAACCCCGACGTCCAAAGAACACGCACCCCACTTCTTCACTGGCGACCCCCGACGTCTGAAAAGAAACACGCAATGGAAGAATCACTTCTTCACTGGCGACCCCCGACGTCTGAAAAGAAACACGCAATGGAAGAATCACTTCTTCACTAGTGAACCCCGACGTCCAAAGAACACGCACCCCACTTCTTCACTGGCGACCCCCGACGTCTGAAAAGAAACACGCAATGGAAGAATCATTTCTTCACTAGTGAACCCCGACGTCCAAAGAACACGCACCCCACTTCTTCACTGGCGACCCCCGACGTCTGAAAAGAAATACGCAATGGAAGAATCACTTCTTCACTAGTGAACCCCGACATCCAAAGGATACGCACCCCACTTCTTCACTGGCGACCCCCGACGTCTGAAAAGAAACACGCAATGGAAGAATCACTTCTTCAGTAGCTATTAGGGAAGTAAATCTAGGGAAAGAAGTTCCACAGGCCGGAAGTGTGAGAAAAAACGCTGGTTAAACGTACCTGTTTTTTTTTTTAATCATATCACTCCCCGAGCAAGGCGGAAACGCCACTGAAGCGCAGGGGGCTACGTAGGAAAGAAAAGATTGGAAAAGAGAAAGCCGGAAACCACATCCTAAACAAGGAACAAGGGATGAGCCTCTTCACCTGTTCAATAGACGTGGGTGGAGTGTGAACCGGGCGATAGTTTAGTCTATCTACTCCAATTGAAAAAGAAAAGATTGGAAAAGAGAAAGCCGGAAACCACATCCTAAACAAGGAACAAGGGATGAGCCTCTTCACCTGTTCAATAGACGTGGGTGGAGTGTGAACCGGGCGATAGTTTAGTCTATCTACTCCAATTGAAAAAGAAAAGATTGGAAAAGAGAAAGCCGGAAACCACATCCTAAACAAGGAACAAGGGATGAGCCTCTTCACCTGTTCAATAGACGTGGGTGGAGTGTGAACCTGGCGATAGTTTAGTCTATCTACTCCAATTGAAAAAGAAAAGATTGGAAAAGAGAAAGCCGGAAACCACATCCTAAACAAGGAACAAGGGATGAGCCTCTTCACCTGTTCAATAGACGTGGGTGGAGTGTGAAAGGATGGTTTTTCAGATGGCACTCTCCCTTTTGAACTACTTTTCTCTTTCTCAAGTTTTATTGTTTTTAAAGCTATTATTAGAAATGGGATAAAACCTAAACACATGCTAAAAGTGATTTTATATATATTTTTTGGTTTTCTGAGAATTTACAACAAAAATATTAAACACTATTTATTTAGTAGATTGTTTATTTATAAGAATAATTTCATACTTAACATTTTAAAAACTAATACACTTAAAGCTAATGCAATGCTAAATTTATAATTTACCAATTTTAAAAAAATAAATGTGAAAACAGTTTTTATTCGTAAATTTATAAATATTTACTAAATTATTAAAATGTGTGAACCAACTATAAAGAAATCCTTATTATTTACCATTTTATAAAGTTTGAATTAATTGGCAATTAGCTGATGTTTTTCCAATCATTTCAATAAATGATTTAATTAATAAAAAGTGACAATAAGCAATCTAATAAATAAATAGTGTTTACTGTTTTGTTGTAAATTCTCCAGAACAATGAAAATTTCTAAATTCACTTTTATGTATTTCGGTTTTATTTCAATTCCTATCATCACAAGAAACATTGCCAAAGAGTGAAGGTATTTAATAAAGCGGCGTCATGGGAAAAACCGTCCTTTCAACATTCCGTCTTACTGCGGGGCGTTTATACATGTTTGTCAAAAAATGCTATGTAATTGTTACTGGTTATTTTGTAAACGCATTGCTATTGTAAAAGATATTAAAGGATAGTAGACTTTTGTTACCTGTTATTTGAGCCATTTTATTCTCCTTCTGTAAGATGGGTGCGCTTAGACAAAACGTTAATGTTCTCAACGGACCTTTCTATCTTCCTAGGTTTGACGTCATAGAGTTGTTCTTTTACTATGTCCTGTGTGAAACGCAGTAAATATCGATAAATAATCTTCAGAAATAAAACACTGGGCGTATTCTTATGCCCAGTACAAACCCATTTTCCACTCGTTTCAAATTTGCATTCAAGTAACTTTTCTTCATGCATTATTCATGGAAAAATGGCGAATGTTTGCATTTCCTAACGAAGCCAACCGTGTCAAATGGTGTCGAAGTTTGGCGTTATCAATTGTGTACATATGTCACACAGTACGGTTATATAAAGAACGAAATAACGACATCCTCATTTGAGAAAAAATAAAACTGTTTTTTCCTCAATTTAAAGCAGCAGTTGTGCGTTGTGGTGTAGTGGATATCGGCTCGGAACGAGAAATCGGGGAGCCGAGTTCGAATTCCAGTTGAATTCATTACATTCACTTACGCACAAATACCCTTGGGAAAGGTATTAATCCGTCTATTCCTTCCAGTTATGGATTAAATAACAGGACAGATTGGCTTCTATTTCCTTGGTCGGCAAGCAGTCTACCGCAGAAAGCAATGGCAACCTACTGCGGGATAATCTTCTGCCCAGTCATATCTTTTTCGAGATATGATCACCCAAGCGTGTATCACGTATGGCACTTAACTGACTGACTGAATATAATAGTTGGAATCATGATTAAGGCTTCCACTGGTCATAAAGTTGGGGATCAGTTTTCTATTGTCATAAAGTAATAAACTGATCCCCCATTTATTACTACTTAATAATATAATACATCTCTTCCCCCTCTAGCTATGAGTCAAAATAACAGAACAGATTGAGTTCTATATCCTTGGCTGGCAACCAGTCTACCGCAGAAAGCAATGGCAACCTACTGCGGGATAATCTTCTGCCCAGTAAGTCATATCTCTTTCGAGACATGATCGCCCAAGCGTGTATCACGTATGGCACTTAACTGACTGACATTAATGAGGCTATTGTCCTATTCTTTATTGCCATGTTTAAGACGTTTCGGCCGTTGTCTTCAGGTGCTAGGAATTCTTTATTTCCATTACTGGGTTGTAGCATTCTCATTCCATGTGCGATGACACTTCTAGTAGCCATGTAGTTATCTCCCTTTACAGGGACACACGACTCTGTGGATATAGACGTTGGTTAGTTCCAGTGACTTGACCCAAAGAGTTGTGAGTTCAATACCAGGCTACAGTAGTGGTGAACAAATAACTTAGAGTGTTAAGTTAAAGCTCTCAAACAATTACTTAAAGCATCAGTGGGTTAAAGCATCAATCAATTTGTTAAACCATCATTGGTTAAATCAACGATTGGCTAGAGCAGCATTAGGTAGAATATCAGTAAGTTAAAGTATAAATCAATTTGTTAAACCATCATTGGCTAAATCAACGATTGGCTAGAGCAGCATTAGGTAGAATATCAGTAAGTTAAAGTATAAATCAATTTGTTAAACCATCATTGGCTAAATCAACGATTGGCTAGAGCAGCATTAGGTAGAATATCAGTAAGTTAAAGTATAAATCAATTTGTTAAACCATCATTGGCTAAATCAACGATTGGCTAGAGCAGCATTAGGTAGAATATCAGTAAGTTAAAGTATAAATCAATTTGTTAAACCATCATTGGCTAAATCAACGATTGGCTAGAGCAGCATTAGGTAGAATATCAGTAAGTTAAAGTATAAATCAATTTGTTAAACCATCATTGGTTAAATCAACGATTGGCTAGAGCAGCATTAGGTAGAATATCAGTAAGTTAAAGCATCAATCAATTTGTTAAACCATCATTGGCTAAATCAACGATTGGCTAGAGCAGCATTAGGTAGAATATCAGTAAGTTAAAGTATAAATCAATTTGTTAAACCATCATTGGCTAAATCAACGATTGGCTAGAGCAGCATTAGGTAGAATATCAGTAAGTTAAAGTATAAATCAATTTGTTAAACCATCATTGGCTAAATCAACGATTGGCTAGAGCAGCATTAGGTAGAATATCAGTAAGTTAAAGTATAAATCAATTTGTTAAACCATCATTGGTTAAATCAACGATTGGCTAGAGCAGCATTAGGTAGAATATCAGTAAGTTAAAGTATAAATCAATTTGTTAAACCATCATTGGCTAAATCAACGATTGGCTAGAGCAGCATTAGGTAGAATATCAGTAAGTTAAAGTATAAATCAATTTGTTAAACCATCATTGGCTAAATCAACGATTGGCTAGAGCAGCATTAGGTAGAATATCAGTAAGTTAAAGTATAAATCAATTTGTTAAACCATCATTGGCTAAATCAACGATTGGCTAGAGCAGCATTAGGTAGAATATCAGTAAGTTAAAGTATAAATCAATTTGTTAAACCATCATTGGCTAAATCAACGATTGGCTAGAGCAGCACTAGGTAGAATATCAGTAAGTTAAAGTATAAATCAATTTGTTAAACCATCATTGGCTAAATCAACGATTGGCTAGAGCAGCATTAGGTAGAATATCAGTAAGTTAAAGTATAAATCAATTTGTTAAACCATCATTGGCTAAATCAACGATTGGCTTAAGGTGCTATTAGGTAGAATATCAGTAAGTTAAAGTATAAATCAATTTGTTAAACCATCATTGGCTAAATCAACGATTGGCTAGAGCAGCATTAGGTAGAATATCAGTAAGTTAAAGTATAAATCAATTTGTTAAACCATCATTGGCTAAATCAACGATTGGCTAGAGCAGCATTAGGTAGAATATCAGTAAGTTAAAGTATAAATCAATTTGTTAAACCATCATTGGCTAAATCAACGATTGGCTAGAGCAGCATTAGGTAGAATATCAGTAAGTTAAAGTATAAATCAATTTGTTAAACCATCATTGGCTAAATCAACGATTGCCAGGAGCAGCATTAGGTAGAATATCAGTAAGTTAAAGTATAAATCAATTTGTTAAACCATCATTGGCTAAATCAACGATTGGCTAGAGCAGCATTAGGTAGAATATCAGTAAGTTAAAGTATAAATCAATTTGTTAAACCATCATTGGCTAAATCAACGATTGGCTAGAGCAGCATTAGGTAGAATATCAGTAAGTTAAAGTATAAATCAATTTGTTAAACCATCATTGGCTAAATCAACGATTGGCTAGAGCAGCATTAGGTAGAATATCAGTAAGTTAAAGTATAAATCAATTTGTTAAACCATCATTGGCTAAATCAACGATTGGCTAGAGCAGCATTAGGTAGAATATCAGTAAGTTAAAGTATAAATCAATTTGTTAAACCATCATTGGCTAAATCAACGATTGGCTAGAGCAGCATTAGGTAGAATATCAGTAAGTTAAAGTATAAATCAATTTGTTAAACCATCATTGGTTAAATCAACGATTGGCTAGAGCAGCATTAGGTAGAATATCAGTAAGTTAAAGTATAAATCAATTTGTTAAACCATCATTGGCTAAATCAACGATTGGCTAGAGCAGCATTAGGTAGAATATCAGTAAGTTAAAGTATAAATCAATTTGTTAAACCATCATTGGCTAAATCAACGATTGGCTAGAGCAGCATTAGGTAGAATATCAGTAAGTTAAAGTATAAATCAATTTGTTAAACCATCATTGGCTAAATCAACGATTGGCTAGAGCAGCATTAGGTAGAATATCAGTAAGTTAAAGTATTAAATCAATTGTTAAACCATCATTGGCTAAATCAACGATTGGCTAGAGCAGCATTAGGTAGAATATCAGTAAGTTAAAGTATAAATCAATTTGTTAAACCATCATTGGCTAAATCAACGATTGGATAGAGCAGCATTAGGTAGAATATCAGTAAGTTAAAGTATAAATCAATTTGTTAAACCATCATTGGCTAAATCAACGATTGGCTAGAGCAGCATTAGGTAGAATATCAGTAAGTTAAAGTATAAATCAATTTGTTAAACCATCATTGGCTAAATCAACGATTGGCTAGAGCAGCATTAGGTAGAATATCAGTAAGTTAAAGTATAAATCAATTTGTTAAACCATCATTGGCTAAATCAACGATTGGCTAGAGCAGCATTAGGTAGAATATCAGTAAGTTAAAGTATAAATCAATTTGTTAAACCATCATTGGCTAAATCAACGATTGGCTAGAGCAGCATTAGGTAGAATATCAGTAAGTTAAAGTATAAATCAATTTGTTAAACCATCATTGCCAAATCAACGATTGGCTAGGAGCAGCATTAGGTAGAATATCAGTAAGTTAAAGCATCAATCAATTTGTTAAACCATCATTGGTTAAATCAACGATTGGCTAGAGCAGCATTAGGTAGAATATCAGTGTTAAAGTATAAATCAATTTGTTAAACCATCATTGGCTAACCAACGATTGGCTAGAGCAGCATTAGGTAGAATATCAGTAAGTTAAAGTATAAATCAATTTGTTAAACCATCATTGGCTAAATCAACGATTGGCTAGAGCAGCATTAGGTAGAATATCAGTAGTTAAAGCATCAATCAATTTGTTAAACCATCATTGGTTAAATCAACGATTTGCTAGAGCAGCATTAGGTAGAATATCAGTAAGTTAAAGTATAAATCAATTTGTTAAACCATCATTGGCTAAATCAACGATTGGCTAGAGCAGCATTAGGTAGAATATCAGTAAGTTAAAGTATAAATCAATTTGTTAAACCATCATTGGCTAAATCAACGATTGGCTAGAGCAGCATTAGGTAGAATATCAGTAAGTTAAAGTATAAATCAATTTGTTAAACCATCATTGGCTAACCAACGATTGGCTAGAGCAGCATTAGGTAGATTATCAGTAAGTTAAAGTATAAATCAATTTGGTTAAACCATCATTGGCTAAATCAACGATTGGCTAGAGCAGCATTAGGTAGAATATCAGTAAGTTAAAGCATCAATCAATTTGTTAAACCATCATTGGTTAAATCAACGATTACAGGAGCAGCATTAGGTAGAATATCAGTAAGTTAAAGTATAAATCAATTTGTTAAACCATCATTGGCTAAATCAACGATTGGCTAGAGCAGCATTAGGTAGAATATCAGTAAGTTAAAGTATAAATCAATTTGTTAAACCATCATTGGCTAAATCAACGATTGGCTAGAGCAGCATTAGGTAGAATATCAGTAAGTTAAAGCATCAATCAATTTGTTAAACCATCATTGGTTAAATCAACGATTGGCTAGAGCAGCATTAGGTAGAATATCAGTAAGTTAAAGTATAAATCAATTTGTTAACCATCATTGGTTAAATCAACGATTGGCTAGAGCAGCATTAGGTAGAATATCAGTAAGTTAAAGTATAAATCAATTTTATTAAACCATCATTGGTTAAATCAACGATTGGCTAGAGCGGCATTAGGTAGAATGTCAGTAAGTTAAAGTATAAATCAATTTGTTAAACCATCATTGGCTAAATCAACGATTGGCTAGAGCAGCATTAGGTAGAATATCAGTTAAAGCATCAATCAATTTGGTTAAAACCATCATTGGTTAAATCAACGATTGGCTAGAGCAGCATTAGGTAGAATATCAGTAAGTTAAAGTATAAATCACTTGTTAAACCATCATTGGCTAAATCAACGATTGGCTAGAGCAGCATTAGGTAGAATATCAGTAAGTTAAAGTATAAATCAATTTGTTAAACCATCATTGGCTAAATCAACGATTGGCTAGAGCAGCATTAGGTAGAATATCAGTTAAAGCATCAATCAATTTGTTAAACCATCATTGGTTAAATCAACGATTGGCTAGAGCAGCATTAGGTAGAATATCAGTAAGTTAAAGTATAAATCAATTTGTTAAACCATCATTGGTTAAATCAACGATTGTTGTAGCAGCATTAGGTAGAATATCAGTGTTAAAGTATAAATCAATTTGTTAAACCATCATTGGTTAAATCAACGATTGGCTAGAGCAGCATTAGGTAGAATGTCAGTAAGTTAAAGTATAAATCAATTTGTTAAACCATCATTGGCTAAATCAACGATTGGCTAGAGCAGCATTAGGTAGAATATCAGTAAGTTAAAGCATCAATCAATTTGTTAAACCATCATTGGTTAAATCAACGATTGGCTAGAGCAGCATTAGGTAGAATATCAGTAAAGTTAAAGTATAAATCAATTTGGTTAAACCATCATTGGCTAAATCAACGATTGGCTAGAGCAGCATTGTAGGGTAGAATATCAGTAAGTTAAAGCATCAATCAATTTGTTAAAACCATCATTGGTTAAATCAACGATTATTAGAGCAGCATTAGGTAGAATATCAGTAAGTTGGGTATAAATCAATTTGTTAAACCATCATTGGCTAAATCAACGATTGGCTAGAGCAGCATTAGGTAGAATATCAGTAAGTTAAAGGATCAATCAATTTGTTAAACCATCATTGGTTAAATCAACGATTGGCTAGATATACATTAGGTAGAATATCGTAAGTTAAAGTATAAATCAATTTGTTAAACCATCATTGGCTAAATCAACGATTGGCTAGAGCAGCATTAGGTAGAATAGACTAGTAAGTTAAAGCATCAATCAATTTTTTTAAACCATCATTGGTTAAATCAACGATTGGCTAGAGCAGCATTAGGTAGAATATCAGTAAGTTAAAGTATAAATCATTCGTTAAACCATCATTGGCTAAATCAACGATTGGCTAGAGCAGCATTAGGTAGAATATCAGTAAGTTAAAAGCATCAATCACTTTTAAACCATCATTGGTTAAATCAACGATTGGCTAGAGCAGCATTAGGTAGAATATCAGTAAGTTAAAGTATAAATCAATTTGCTTAAACCATCATTGGCTAAATCAACGATTGGCTAGAGCAGCATTAGGTAGAATATCAGTAAGTTAAAGTATAAATCAATTTGTTAAACCATCATTGGCTAAATCAACGATTGGCTAGAGCAGCATTAGGTAGAATATCAGTAGTTAAAGTATAAATCAATTTGTTAAACCATCATTGGCTAAATCAACGATTGGCTAGAGCAGCATTAGGTAGAATATCAGTAAGTTAAAGTATAAATCAATTTGTTAAACCATCATTGGCTAAATCAACGATTGGCTAGAGCAGCATTAGGTAGAATATCAGTAAGTTAAAGTATAAATCAATTTGTTAAACCATCATTGGCTAAATCAACGATTGGCTAGAGCAGCATTAGGTAGAATATCAGTAAGTTAAAGTATAAATCAATTTGTTAAACCATCATTGGCTAAATCAACGATTGGCTGAGCAGCATTAGGTAGAATATCAGTAAGTTAAAGCATCAATCAATTTGTTAAACCATCATTGGCTAAATCAACGATTGGCTAGAGCAGCATTAGGTAGAATATCAGTAAGTTAAAGTATAAATCAATTTGTTAAAAACCATCATTGGCTAAATCAACGATTGGCTAGAGCAGCATTAGGTAGAATATCAGTAAGTTAAAGTATAAATCAATTTGTTAAACCATCATTGGCTAAATCAACGATTGGCTAGAGCAGCATTAGGTAGAATATCAGTAAGTTAAAGTATAAATCAATTTGTTAAACCATCATTGGCTAAATCAACGATTGGCTAGAGCAGCATTAGGTAGAATATCAGTAAGTTAAAGTATAAATCAATTTGTTAAACCATCATTGGCTAACCAACGATTGCTAGAGCAGCATTAGGTAGAATATCAGTAAGTTAAAGTATAAATCAATTTGTTAAACCATCATTGGCTAAATCAACGATTGGCTAGAGCAGCATTAGGTAGAATATCAGTAAGTTAAAGTATAAATCAATTTGTTAAACCATCATTGGCTAAATCAACGATTGGCTAGAGCAGCATTAGGTAGAATATCAGTAAGTTAAAGTATAAATCAATCTGTTAAACCATCATTGGCTAAATCAACGATTGGCTAAGGGGCATTAGGTAGAATATCAGTAAGTTGTAAAGTATAAATCAATTTGTTAAACCATCATTAAATCAACGATTGGCTAGAGCAGCATTAGGTAGAATATCAGCAGTTAAAGTATAAATCAATTTGTTAAACTATCATTGGCTAAATCAACGATTGGCTAGAGCAGCATTAGGTAGAATATCAGTAAGTTAAAGTATAAATCAATTTGTTAAACCATCATTGGCTAAATCAACGATTGGCTAGAGCAGCATTAGGTAGAATATCAGTAAGTTAAAGTATAAATCAATTTGTTAAACCATCATTGGCTAAATCAACGATTGGCTAGAGCAGCATTAGGTAGAATATCAGTAAGTTAAAGTATAAATCAATTTGTTAAACCATCATTGGCTAAATCAACGATTGGCTAGAGCAGCATTAGGTAGAATATCAGTAAGTTAAAGTATAAATCAATTTGTTAAACCATCATTGGCTAAATCAACGATTGGCTAGAGCAGCATTAGGTAGAATATCAGTAAGTTAAAGTATAAATCAATTTGTTAAACCATCATTGGCTAAATCAACGATTGGCTAGAGCAGCATTAGGGAGAATATCAGTAAGTTAAAGTATAAATCAATTTGTTAAACCATCATTGGCTAAATCAACGATTGGCTAGAGCAGCATTAGGTAGAATATCAGTAAGTTAAAGTATAAATCAATTTGTTAAACCATCATTGGCTAAATCAACGATTGGCTACAGCAGCATTAGGTAGAATATCAGTAAGTTAAAGTATAAATCAATTTGTTAAACCATCATTGGCTAAATCAACGATTGGCTAGAGCAGCATTAGGTAGAATATCAGTAAGTTAAAGCATCAATCAATTTGTTAAACCATCATTGGCTAAATCAACGATTGGCTAGAGCAGCATTAGGTAGAATATCAGTAAGTTAAAGTATAAATCAATTTGTTAAACCATCATTGGCTAAATCAACGATTGGCTAGAGCAGCATTAGGTAGAATATCAGTAAGTTAAAGTATAAATCAATTTGTTAAACCATCATTGGCTAAATTAACGATTGGCTAGAGCAGCATTAGGTAGAATATCAGTAAGTTAAAGTATAAATCAATTTGTTAAACCATCATTGGCTAAATCAACGATTGGCTAGAGCAGCATTAGGTAGAATATCAGTAAGTTAAAGTATAAATCAATTTGTTAAACCATCATTGGCTAAATCAACGATTGGCTAGAGCAGCATTAGGTAGAATATCAGTAAGTTAAAGTATAAATCAATTTGTTAAACCATCATTGGCTAAATCAACGATTGGCTAGAGCAGCATTAGTTAGAATATCAGTAAGTTAAAGTATAACTGACTTGTTAAACCATCATTGGCTAAATCAACGATTGGCTAGAGCAGCATTAGGTAGAATATCAGTAAGTTAAAGTATAAATCAATTTGTTAAACCATCATTGGCTAAATCAACGATTGGCTAGAGCAGCATTAGGTAGAATATCAGTAAGTTAAAGTATAATCAATTTGTTAAACCATCATTGGCTAAATCAACGATTGGCTAGAGCAGCATTAGGTAGAATATCAGTAAGTTAAAGTATAAATCATTCTGTTAAACCATCATTGGCTAAATCAACGATTGGCTAGAGCAGCATTAGGTAGAATATCAGTAAGTTAAAGTATAAATCATTCTGTTAAACCATCATTGGCTAAATCAACGATTGGCTAGAGCAGCATTAGGTAGAATATCAGTAAGTTAAAGTATAAATCAATTTGTTAAACTATCATTAACCAACGATTGGTTAGAGCAGCATTAGGTAGAATATCAGTAAGTTAAAGTATAAATCAATTTGTTAAACCATCATTGGCTAAATCAACGATTGGCTAGAGCAGCATTAGGTAGAATATCAGTAAGTTAAAGTATAAATCAATTTGTTAAACCATCATTGGCTAAATCAACGATTGGCTAGAGCAGCATTAGGTAGAATATCAGTAAGTTAAAGTATAAATCAATTTGTTAAACCATCATTAGCTAACCAACGATTGGCTAGAGCAGCATTAGGTAGAATATCAGTAAGTTAAAGTATAAATCAATTTGTTAAACCATCATTGGCTAAATCAACGATTGGCTAGAGCAGCATTAGGTAGAATATCAGTAAGTTAAAGTATAAATCACTTTGTTAAACCATCATTGGCTAAATCAACGATTGGCTAGAGCAGCATTAGGTAGAATATCGTAAGTTAAAGTATAAATCAATTTGTTAAACCATCATTGGCTAAATCAACGATCGGCTAGAGCAGCATTAGGTAGAATATCAGTAAGTTAAAGTATAAATCAATTTGTTAAACCATCATTGGTTAAATCAACGATTGGCTAGAGCAGCATTAGGTAGAATATCAGTAAGTTAGCATAAATCAATTTGTTAAACCATCATTGGCTAACCAACGATTGGCTAGAGCAGTATTAGGTAGAATATCAGTAAGTTAAAGTATAAATCAATTTGTTAAACCATCATTGGCTAAATCAACGATTGGCTAGAGCAGCATTAGGTAGAATATCAGTAAGTTAAAGTATAAATCAATTTGTTAAACCATCATTGGCTAAATCAACGATTGGCTAGAGCAGCATTAGGTAGAATATCAGTAAGTTAAAGTATAAATCAATTTGTTAAACCATCATTGGCTAAATCAACGATTGGCTAGAGCAGCATTAGGTAGAATATCAGTATAAGTTAAAGTATAAATCAATTTGTTAAACCATCATTGGCTAAATCAACGATTGGCTAGAGCAGCATTAGGTAGAATATCAGTAAGTTAAAGTATAAATCAATTTGTTAAACCATCATTTGGCTAAATCAACGATTGGCTAGAGCAGCATTAGGTAGAATATCAGTAAGTTAAAGTATAAATCACTTGTTAAACCATCATTGGCTAAATCAACGATTGGCTAGAGCAGCATTAGGTAGAATATCAGTAAGTTAAAGTATAAATCAATTTGTTAAACCATCATTGGCTAAATCAACGATTGGCTAGAGCAGCATTAGGTAGAATATCAGTAAGTTAAAGTATAAATCAATTTGTTAAACCATCATTGGCTAAATCAACGATTGGCTAGAGCAGCATTAGGTAGAATATCAGTAAGTTAAAGTATAAATCAATTTGTTAAACCATCATTGGCTAAATCAACGATTGGCTAGAGCAGCATTAGGTAGAATATCAGTAAGTTAAAGCATCAATCAATTTGTTAAACCATCATTGGCTAAATCAACGATTGGCTAGAGCAGCATTAGGTAGAATATCAGTAAGTTAAAGTATAAATCAATTTGTTAAACCATCATTGGCTAAATCAACGATTGGCTAGAGCAGCATTAGGTAGAATATCAGTGTTGAAGTATAAATCAATTTGTTAAACCATCATTGGCTAAATCAACGATTGGCTAGAGCAGCATTAGGTAGAATATCAGTAAAAGTTAAAGCATCAATCAATTTGTTAAACCATCATTGGTTAAAATCAACGATTGGCTAGAGCAGCATTAATAGGTAGAATATCAGTAAGTTAAAGTATAAATCAATTTGTTAAACCATCATTGGCTAAATCAACGATTGGCTAGAGCAGCATTAGGTAGAATATCAGTAAGTTAAAGTATAAATCAATTTGTTAAACCATCATTGGCTAAATCAACGATTGGCTAGAGCAGCATTAGGTAGAATATCAGTAAGTTAAAGTATAAATCAATTGTTAAACCATCATTGGCTAAATCAACGATTGGCTAGAGCAGCATTAGGTAGAATATCAGTAAGTAAGTTAAAGTATAAATCAATTGTTAAACCATCATTGGCTAAATCAACGATTGGCTAGAGCAGCATTAGGTAGAATATCAGTAAGTTAAAGCATCAATCAATTTGTTAAACCATCATTGGTTAAATCAACGATTGGCTAGAGCAGCATTAGGTAGAATATCAGTAAGTTAAAGTATAAATCAATTTGTTAAACCATCATTGGCTAAATCAACGATTGGCTAGAGCAGCATTAGGTAGAATATCAGTAAGTTAAAGTATAAATCAATTTGTTAAACCATCATTGGCTAAATCAACGATTGGCTAGAGCAGCATTAGGTAGAATATCAGTAAGTTAAAGCATCAATCAATTTGTTAAACCATCATTGGTTAAATCAACGATTGGCTAGAGCAGCATTAGGTAGAATATCAGTAAGTTAAAGTATAAATCAATTTGTTAAACCATCATTGGTTAAATCAACGATTGGCTAGAGCAGCATTAGGTAGAATATCAGTAAGTAAAAGTATAAATCAATTTGTTAAACCATCATTGGTTAAATCAACGATTGGCTAGAGCAGCATTAGGTAGAATGTCAGTAAGTTAAAGTATAAATCAATTTGTTAAACCATCATTGGCTAAATCAACGATTGGCTAGAGCAGCATTAGGTAGAATATCAGTAAGTTAAAGCATCAATCAATTTGTTAAACCATCATTGGTTAAATCAACGATTGGCTAGAGCAGCATTAGGTAGAATATCAGTAAGTTAAAGTATAAATCAATTTGTTAAACCATCATTAAATCAACGATTGGCTAGAGCAGCATTAGGTAGAATATCAGTAAAGTTAAAGTATAAATCAATTTGTTAAACCATCATTGGCTAAATCAACGATTGGCTAGAGCAGCATTAGGTAGAATATCAGTAAGTTAAAGCATCAATCAATTTGTTAAACCATCATTGGTTAAATCAACGATTGGCTAGAGCAGCATTAGGTAGAATATCAGTAAGTTAAAGTATAAATCAATTTGTTAAACCATCATTGGTTAAATCAACGATTGGCTAGAGCAGCATTAGGTAGAATATCAGTAAGTTAAAGTATAAATCAATTTGTTAAACCATCATTGGTTAACCAACGATTGGCTAGAGCAGCATTAGGTAGAATGTCAGTAAGTTAAAGTATAAATCAATTTGTTAAACCATCATTGGCTAAATCAACGATTGGCTAGAGCAGCATTAGGTAGAATATCAGTAAGTTAAAGCATCAATCAATTTGTTAAACCATCATTGGTTAAATCAACGATTGGCTAGAGCAGCATTAGGTAGAATATCAGTAAGTTAAAGTATAAATCAATTTGTTAAACCATCATTGGCTAAATCAACGATTGGCTAGAGCAGCATTAGGTAGAATATCAGGTGTTAAAGCATCAATCAATTTGTTAAACCATCATTGGTTAAATCAACGATTGGCTAGAGCAGCATTAGGTAGAATATCAGTAAGTTAAAGTATAAATCAATTTGTTAAACCATCATTGGCTAAATCAACGATTGGCTAGAGCAGCATTAGGTAGAATATCAGTAAGTTAAAGTATAATCAATTTGTTAAAAACCATCATTGGTTAAATCAACGATTGCTAGAGCAGCATTAGGTAGAATATCAGTAAGTGCTAAAGCATCAATCAATTTGTTAAACCATCATTGGCTAACCAACGATTGGCTAGAGCAGCATTAGGTAGAATATCAGTAAGTTAAAGCATCAATCAATTTGTTAAACCATCATTGGTTAAATCAACGATTGGCTAGAGCAGCATTAGGTAGAATATCAGTAAGTTAAAGTATAAATCAATTTTGTTAAACCATCATTGGCTAAATCAACGATTGGCTAGAGCAGCATTAGGTAGAATATCAGTAAGTTAAAGCATCAATCAATTTCTTAAACCATCATTGGTTAAATCAACGATTGCTAGAGCAGCATTAGGTAGAATATCAGTAAGTTAAAGTATAAATCAATTTGTTAAACCATCATTGGCTAAATCAACGATTGGCTAGAGCAGCATTAGGTAGAATATCAGTAAGTTAAAGTATAAATCAATTTGTTAAACCATCATTGGCTAAATCAACGATTGGCTAGAGCAGCATTAGGTAGAATATCAGTAAGTTAAAGTATAAATCAATTTGTTAAACCATCATTGGCTAAATCAACGATTGGCTAGAGCAGCATTAGGTAGAATATCAGTAAGTTAAAGTATAAATCAATTTGTTAAACCATCATTGGCTAAATCAACGATTGGCTAGAGCAGCATTAGGTAGAATATCAGTAAGTTAAAGTATAAATCAATTTGTTAAACCATCATTGGCTATCAACGATTGGCTACAGCAGCATTAGGTAGAATATCAGTAAGTTAAAGTATAAATCAATTTGTTAAACCATCATTAAATCAACGATTGGCTAGAGCAGCATTAGGTAGAATATCTAGTAAGTTAAAGCATCAATCAATTTGTTAAACCATCATTGGCTAAATCAACGATTGGCTAGAGCAGCATTAGGTAGAATATCAGTAAGTTAAAGTATAAATCAATTTGTTAAACCATCATTGGCTAAATCAACGATTGGTTAGAGCAGCATTAGGTAGAATATCAGTAAGTTAAAGTATAAATCAATTTGTTAAACCATCATTGGCTAAATCAACGATTGGCTAGAGCAGCATTAGGTAGAATATCAGTAAGTTAAAGTATAAATCAATTTGTTAAACCATCATTGGCTAAATCAACGATTGGCTAGAGCAGCATTAGGTAGAATATCAGTAAGTTAAAGTATAAATCAATTTGTTAAACCATCATTGGCTAAATCAACGATTGGCTAGAGCAGCATTAGGTAGAATATCAGTAAGTTAAAGTATAAATCAATTTGTTAAACCATCATTGGCTAAATCAACGATTGGCTAGAGCAGCATTAGGTAGAATATCAGTAAGTTAAAGTATAAATCAATTTGTTAAACCATCATTGGCTAAATCAACGATTGGCTAGAGCAGCATTAGGTAGAATATCAGTAAGTTAAAGTATAAATCAATTTGTTAAACCATCATTGGCTAAATCAATGATTGGCTAGAGCAGCATTAGGTAGAATATCAGTAAGTTAAAGTATAAATCAATTTGTTAAACCATCATTGGCTAAATCAACGATTGGCTAGAGCAGCATTAGGTAGAATATCAGTAGTTAAAGTATAAATCAATTCTGTTAAACCATCATTGGCTAAATCAACGATTGGCTAGAGCAGCATTAGGTAGAATATCAGTAAGTTAAAGTATAAATCAATTTGTTAAACCATCATTGGCTAAATCAACGATTGGCTAGAGCAGCATTAGGTAGAATATCAGTAAAAGTTAAAGTATAAATCAATTTGTTAAACCATCATTGGCTAAATCAACGATTGGCTAGAGCAGCATTAGGTAGAATATCAGTAAGTTAAAGTATAAATCAATTTGTTAAACCATCATTGGCTAAATCAACGATTGGCTAGAGCAGCATTAGGTAGAATATCAGTAAGTTAAAGTATAAATCAATTTGTTAAACCATCATTGGCTAAATCAACGATTGGCTAGAGCAGCATTAGGTAGAATATCAGTAAGTTAAAGTATAAATCAATTTGTTAAACCATCATTGGCTAAATCAACGATTGGCTAGAGCAGCATTAGGTAGAATATCAGTAAGTTAAAGTATAAATCAATTTGTTAAACCATCATTGGCTAACCAACGATTGGCTAGAGCAGCATTAGGGAGAATATCAGTAAGTTAAAGTATAAATCAATTTGTTAAACCATCATTGGCTAACCAACGATTGGCTAGAGCAGCATTAGGTAGAATATCAGTAAGTTAAAGTATAAATCAATTTGTTAAACCATCATTGGCTAAATCAACGATTGGCTACAGCAGCATTAGGTAGAATATCAGTAGTTAAAGTATAAATCAATTTGTTAAACCATCATTGGCTAAATCAACGATTGGCTAGAGCAGCATTAGGTAGAATATCAGTAAGTTAAAGTATAAATCAATTTGTTAAACCATGATTGGCTAAATCAACGATTGGCTAGAGCAGCATTAGGTAGAATATCAGTAAGTTAAAGTATAAATCAATTTGTTAAACCATCATTGGCTAAATCAACGATTGGCTAGAGCAGCATTAGGTAGAATATCAGTAAGTTAAAGTATAAATCAATTTGTTAAACCATCATTGGCTAAATCAACGATTGGCTAGAGCAGCATTAGGTAGAATATCAGTGTTAAAGTATAAATCAATTTGTTAAACCATCATTGGCTAAATCAACGATTGGCTAGGAGCAGCATTAGGTAGAATATCAGTAAGTTAAAGTATAAATCAATTTGTTAAACCATCATTGGCTAAATCAACGATTGGCTAGAGCAACAGCATTAGGTAGAATATCAGTGTTGTAGGCATAAATCAATTGTTAAACCATCATTGGCTAAATCAACGATTGGCTAGAGCAGCATTAGGTAGAATATCAGTAAGTTAAAGTATAAATCAATTTGTTAAACCATCATTGGCTAACCAACGATTGGCTAGAGCAGCATTAGGTAGAATATCAGTAAGTTAAAGTATAAATCAATTTGTTAAACCATCATTGGCTAAATCAACGATTGGCTAGAGCAGCATTAGGTAGAATATCAGTAAGTTAAAGTATAAATCAATTTGTTAAACCATCATTGGCTAAATCAACGATTGGCTAGAGCAGCATTAGGTAGAATATCAGTAAGTTAAAGTATAAATCAATTTGTTAAACCATCATTGGCTAAATCAACGATTGGCTAGAGCAGCATTAGTTAGAATATCAGTAAGTTAAAGTATAAATCAATTTGTTAAACCATCATTGGCTAAATCAACGATTGGCTAGAGCAGCATTAGGTAGAATACTAGTAAGTTAAAGCATCAATCAATTTGTTAAACCATCATTGGTTAAATCAACGATTGGCTAGAGCAGCATTAGGTAGAATATCAGTAAGTTAAAGTATAAATCAATTTGTTAAACCATCATTGGCTAAATCAACGATTGGCTAGAGCAGCATTAGGTAGAATATCAGTAAGTTAAAGTATAAATCAATTTGTTAAACCATCATTGGCTAAATCAACGATTGGCTAGAGCAGCATTAGGTAGAATATCAGTAAGTTAAAGTATAAATCAATTTGTTAAACCATCATTGGCTAAATCAACGATTGGCTAGAGCAGCATTAGGTAGAATATCAGTAAGTTAAAGTATAAATCAATTTGTTAAACCATCATTGGCTAAATCAACGATTGGCTAGAGCAGCATTAGGTAGAATATCAGTAAGTTAAAGTATAAATCAATTTGTTAAACCATCATTGGCTAAATCAACGATTGGCTAGAGCAGCATTAGGTAGAATATCAGTAAGTTAAAGTATAAATCAATTTGTTAAACCATCATTGGCTAAATCAACGATTGGCTAGAGCATTAGGTAGAATATCAGTAAGTTAAAGTATAAATCAATTTGTTAAACCATCATTGGCTAAATCAACGATTGGCTAGAGCAGCATTAGGTAGAATATCAGTGTTAAAGTATAAATCAATTTGTTAAACCATCATTGGCTAAATCAACGATTGGCTAGAGCAGCATTAGGTAGAATATCAGTAAGTTAAAGTATAAATCAATTTTGTTAAACCATCATTGGCTAAATCAACGATTGGCTAGAGCAGCATTAGGTAGAATATCAGTAAGTTAAAGTATAAATCAATTTGTTAAACCATCATTGGCTAAATCAACGATTGGCTAGAGCAGCATTAGGTAGAATATCAGTAAGTTAAAGCATCAATCAATTTGTTAAACCATCATTGGTTAACCAACGATTGGCTAGAGCAGCATTAGGTAGAATATCAGTAAGTTAAAGTATAAATCAATTTGTTAAACCATCATTGGCTAAATCAACGATTGGCTAGAGCAGCATTAGGTAGAATATCAGTAAGTTAAAGTATAAATCAATTTGTTAAACCATCATTGGCTAAATCAACGATTGGCTAGAGCAGCATTAGGTAGAATATCAGTAAGTTAAAGTATAAATCAATTTGTTAAACCATGATTGGCTAAATCAACGATTGGCTAGAGCAGCATTAGGTAGAATATCAGTAAGTTAAAGTATAAATCAATTTGTTAAACCTTCATTGGCTAAATCAACGATTGGCTAGAGCAGCATTAGGTAGAATATCAGTAAGTTAAAGTATAAATCAATTTGTTAAACCATCATTGGCTAAATCAACGATTGGCTAGAGCAGCATTAGGTAGAATATCAGTAAGTTAAAGTATAAATCAATTTGTTAAACCATCATTGGCTAAATCAACGATTGGCTAGAGCAGCATTAGGTAGAATATCAGTAAGTTAAAGTATAAATCAATTTGTTAAACCATCATTGGCTAAATCAACGATTGGCTAGAGCAGCATTAGGTAGAATATCAGTAAGTTAAAGTATAAATCAATTGGCTAAACCATCATTGGTTAAAGCGTCAATTGGTTAAAATATCAATTAATTGGTTAAATCATCATTAGTTAAAGAACGAATTTGTTAAAGTGTCATTTGTTAAAATATTAGTGTGCTAAGGCATCACTCAATTGACCAAAAGTTAAAGTTAAAAGTTAAAGTTCTTAACCAATTGGTTAAAGCATTATTGGTTAAAATGTCGGTAAGTTAAGGTATGAATCAGTTGGTTAAACCATCATTGGTTGAAGCACCAGTTGGTCAAATCATCATTGGTTAAAATATCAGTGTGTTGAAGGGTTCATACTGGGGCTCATTCCTGAAATTTCTAATATCACTCGCCGAGTATTGGTCCTAATAGCTTTATTTTAAATTCTTGGGATTAGTTAGTTTTTATTATTCTTTTTTGTTTTATGTGCCGTTTCTCTTCAAGACGTTGGTGACCATTGCTTTCTGGTCCTTTGTAATTCTTAGTCGATTTTTTTCTATCTCTTCTAAACCCTGTTTTGCCATCCATTTATATAAGCTTGTTCGAAGCTTTCCCGTGTCTCTTTTGCATTCAATATCCTGTAAGTGTCAAATTTTTTATGAATGCATTCTTTATTATATACCTACACTTTATTTTACTTACTATTATTTTACTTACTTGAATTGGGGGGGGGTCCTTATTAGAAAACAGATAGATAGATAGATAGATAGATAGATAGGTAGATAGATAGATAGATAGATCTGGTGAGCCCTACGACCCTTCTAACTATCGAATATCAGCCTCTTACCGCTTTTTGTAAAGTGTTCGAGGCTGTTATCAATGCTGAAAGGATTCAGCATCTCATAGCCAATAAATTATTTTCTGATAAGCAGTATGGCTTCAGCTTCACCAGGTCTACTGCTGATGTGCTAACGGCCATCTATGAGTACATATATCACGCCGTTGGTAAGAACGGCGAAGTCCGAGCTGTTGCCTAAATATCTCGAAAGCATTTAATAAAGTTTGGCATGCTGGCCTTTTACAAAAGCTACAGAGCTACGGTATAACTAGACGGCTGTTTGATTTAATCCAATCGTTCCTGTTAAATAGTAAAATGATCGGAGTTCTGAGTGCTCTCTCTCTCTCTCTCTCTCTCTTAGACACTTTTCAATTTATTTGTCTCTTTTTCTCGATTATTACATTTTATCTCTTTCCTCTAATTCTCTCTCTCTCTCTCTCTCTCTCTCTCTCTCTCTCTCTCTCTCTCTCTTAGACACTTTTCAATTTATTTCTCTCGGCTTTCTTGTCTCTTTTTCTCGACTATTACATTTTATCTCTTTCCTCTAATTCACTCTCTCTCTCTCTCTCTCTCTCTCTCTCTCTCTGCTCCCTCTGAGTATTTTTACTTTCTATAGAGACTTTTTTCTCTTCAATTTTTGTCGCGACTTTCCTGCATCTTCTTAGTTTTTTACTTTGTATTGCACTCTTCGTGCGTGCGACTCTCAATCTTTCTCTCTCTCACTCTGTGTGTGTGTGTGTGTGTGTGTGTGTGTGTGTGTGTGTGTGTGTGTGTGTGTGTCATATCTAGTACCAAAATGCGTAAATCAAATTTTCGCCTAAAATGTTAGCATTCGAAGCCCTAGATTCAAATACGACTTTCTGGTATGGATAAAGATCTTTGTAACTAGAGATAGATTCCCTACATGAATGAATAGGATAGCGAAACGAATTTAAAACACACCCTCCATACTGTAGGCGCAAAAGTCCTTCACTTTAGATTGGTTTTATTGTTGCCTTGATTGATTGATATGTTTTTTGCGGTTTATCAACCTTTTCTAGGTTATATATAAATCCAGAAAATATTTTTAGCTTGTAAGATCTTTCTAGAGATAATCAGGATTTACCGATAAGAGTCCTACTAATTAACCCACATTTGCACATAAGTGAATATAACGAACATGACCGAAACTGGAACTCGGCACTCGGATTCCCATTTCCGAGTCATTATACCACCCACACACATCCAAGCTCACAGCACCCGTTATTCCCAAGCAGTCGCCCATCTAGGTACTGATCTAGCTCGACCTCGCTTAACTTCATTGAAATTCCTCCCAAACCATCCTTCGCGATCTCTGTAACAATGATATTATGAAACATGCAAAATCTCCAATAAGATACCAGATAAATTAATTATATTAAAGTCGAAGGCTGGAAATCCACTCAAGTTAGAGGGCTACCGAATGATGCGAGTGGTATGAATGTAAGAAGAGGTGATATGAATAAGGGGGATAGATAACGACTGGCCCTTGCCTCTAAGAGATTAAGATTTCTATTGCATCGCAGATAGCGTTAGTATTTATTGTTCGGCTCGCTTTTGTTTTTCGCAGTCTAACACCAAAAAGAAGGAAGCCATTGTTCGAAGTGTCGTGTATGCATCAATCTTTCCCGTGAGGTACAAGCGATGAAATCGCAACTTCAAACATTATACGCTATTGAACTTGCCGTGCTTGTCTGTATCGCGAGATATTCATAAAAAGGTGTGCCCCCATCATGTAAATCGTGGGGAAAAAACAAACAAGTGACTGAGTGCTTATGTAACGTCGGAAGGAAAAGGGCTCAGGTAAAAGTATCTGAACCCGATACCGATACATTGACTGATATCATTGGAGTAATAAAGATATTATAAGTAGGCAAATGTGTCTATTGCTATAGATGATTACAATGATTATATTCTTTCAATACTTCAACTGGTAATCAGCATTCGACATTCTAAGTTTTACCACCTAAATAACACTAGCTATATAATAGTGAGTATATATACAGGGCTGTATGTATGTACGTTGTGGTGCAGTGGATATCGGCTCAGAACGAGAAATCGGAGAGCCGAGTTCGAATTCGTTGCATACGCGCAAATACCCTTGGGAAAGGTATTAATCCGACGATTCTCTCTCTAACTATGGGTTAAATAACAAGTCAGATTCGGTTCTATACCCTTGGTTGATAAAACCTAATGGTAACCTACTGCGGGAAAAGCTTCTGCCCATTCAGTCATGTCTCATTCAAGAGTATAGCACTTAACTGATTGATATATACAGGGTCTGATGAGTAAATTATATCAGTCAATTAAGTGCCATACGTGATACACGCTTTGGGCGATCATGTCTCGAAAAAGACATGACTGACTGGGCAGAAGATTATTCTGCAATAGATTGTCATTGCTTTCTGCGGTAGACTGGTTACCAGTCAAGGTTATAGAACCTAATCTGTTCTGTTATTTGACCCATATCTGGAGGCAAGAGACGGATTAATACCTTTCACAAGGGTATTTGTGTGTAAGTGAATACAAGGAATTCAACTGGAATTCGAACTCAGCACACCGATTTGTCGTTCCGAGTCAATATCTACTGCACCACAGCGCACATCCTCAAAATTATATGTGCTGATAAGTCTGGCGCTTAGACCGCTCGGCCATTCGGATTTGTTTTAAATTTCGTTCATATTAGATCGAGATACGTTTCCTTCTTTATTCTTTACTTTATTCTATCATCTTGTCGGATTTTCATCTTCGTATTCATAAGGTAACGCTGGAGAGCGACAAAAAAGGACTACAAATAAACTTTAAGAAAAGTGAATGCATGGTCATCAGCAAAAGGTGCAACCCAAAATGCCAAGTGCAGGTGGGGGATAGTAGAATCAAGCTAGTACAAAAATTTAAATACCTAGGAAGTGTTCTAACAGATGGAAAGTGCGACACGGAGATCCGTAGGCGAATTGGCATGGCAAAGGACGCGTTCCAGAAGCTGAGTAAAGTACTAACACACAGGAAAATTTCACAAGAAACAAAGAAAAGAGTGCTGGATTTCTATGTGATGTCAGTTTTTCAATACGGCAGTGAATGCTAGACAATATCATCGAAAATGAGGACAAAACTGGAAGCAGCGGAAATGTGGTTCTACAGAAGGATGCTGCGGATATCGTGGACTGAGCATGCAATCAACGATGAGGTGTAGGAAAGAATGGTAACAAAAAGGAAATTAATACTGAGCATCAGGAAGAGACAACTGAAGTTCCTGCGACGCGCAATGAGGAAGGAGAGCCTGGAGAACCTGATACTGACTGGCCAGATAGAAGGAAAGAGAGACAGGGGAAGGCAGCAGATAACATATTTGCGGGACCTGATCAGGTGGATGACGGAATGGGGGTTGACAGGAGCAAACATACTAAGAGCCACAAGAGATAGGGAGACATGGAGAACCATGATCGTCTACGTTCTGAAAGGACAGGGCACATAGAAGAAGAAGAAGATTCATCTCATATGTGTATGGGGATTTAAATCTGGATGATAATATCACGGAACTAAGACAATTTTAAAAGCTCATTTTTTATCAGACAGTATCATCATAAAAATTAATTTTATTCCAAACAAATCTGCATCGGCGTGACAGAACGTGATTCATTTAAACGCTGGATTTTATTTATTTCAACAAAAAGCTTTCGTATTTCATCATCGTTTAGAAAGAACGGGTGAAAAATGGAAGAATCCCGGTCGTCTGTTAACTGCCGGATATACCGCTTTCAATGCTTCTTCGTCCCATTGAGTTTTCCTCATTTTTTAGTCAAACGACATATTCCATACTGACATTGCAGAAGCGGTGTATGCTGACATACTATTTGGTAGAATTTTGCTTCTGTTGGAAAGTTAGTCGTTTGTTTCTTTTTGAATTCATTTTTATTTGTTTTAAAAGTTTTGTGATAACATTGGTCAACACGATTTTCTGTGCAAAGAAACAAAACACATTTTTAGCTAATTTCTTAGTGCTGATTCCAAAAATGACCTTAGATTTTCATGGTTCTTCTTCTTCTATGTGCCCTATCCTAGACGTAGGCCATCATGGCTTTCCATGTCTCCCTATCCCTGGTGGCCCTTAGCACTCCTTCTCCTGTTACACCATGCAACCCTCGTTCCATCATACACCTGATTAGGTCTTTCAAATATGTTATCCGCTGCTTTCCCCTATCTCTTTTCCCCTCTATCTGGCCTGTTAGTATCAGGTTCTCGAAGTCCTCTTTCCTCGTTGCATGTCCCAGGAACTTCAGCTGTCTCTTCCTGATGCTCAGTATTAATCTCCTTTGCGTTTTCATCATTTCCAAAACCTCATCATTGCTCACATGCTCGATCCATGATATTCGCAGCATCCTTCTGTAGAACCACATTTCAGTTGCTTCAAGTTTTTCCTTCACCTTTAATGAAATTGTCCAGCGTTCACTGCCATTATGAAAAACTGACAACACATAGCAATCCAGTATTTTCTTCTTTGTTTCTAGCGAAATTGTCCTGTTTCTTAATACCTTACTCAACTTTGGATCTCTGTGTCGCACTTTCCGTCTTCTGTTAAAACACTTCCCAGGTATTTAAATTTTTGTACCTGCTTGATTCTAGTATCCCTGACCTGTATTTAGCATGTTGGTTTGCCCTTTTTACTGATGTCCATGCATTCGGTTTTCTTGCAGTTTATTTGTAGTCCTTTCTTGTTACTCTCTTCAGCTACCTTCCGTAGGAAGTCTTGTAGTTTCCTTTCTGTGTCTGCTATCAGCACTGTATCATCTGCGTACCTTCTTCTTCTTCTACATGCCCTGTCCATTCAGGACGTAGTCGATCATGGTTCTCCACGTCTCCCTATCCCTTGTGGCTCTTAGTATGTTTGCTCCTGTTACTCCTGTCAACCCCCGTTCCGTCATCCACCTGATCAGGCCCTGCAAATATGTTATCCGCTGCCTTCCTCTGTCTCTCTTTCCTTCTATCTGGCCAGTCATTATCAAGTTCTCCAGGCTCTCTTTCCTCATTGCGTGTCGCAGGAACTTCAGTTGTCTCTTCCTGATGCTCGGTATTAATTTCTTTTTTGTTGCCATTCTTTCCAACACCTCATCGTTGCTTGCATGCTCAGTCCATGATATCCGCAGCATCCTTCTGTAGAACCACATTTCCGCTGCTTCCAGTTTTGTCCTCATTTTTGATGATATTGTCTAGCATTCATTGCTGTATTGAAGAACTGACATCACATAGAAATCCAGCACTCTTTTCTTTGTTTCTTGTGAAATTTTCCTGTGTGTTAGTACTTTACTCAGCTTCTGGAACGCGTCCTTTGCCATGCCAATTCGCCTTCGGATCTCTGTGTCGCACTTTCCATCTCCTGTTAGAACACTTCCTAGGTACTTAAATTTTTGTACTTGCTTGATTCTGGTATCCACCACCTGTATTTGGCATTTTGGGTTGCACCTTTTGCTGATGACCATGCATTCAGTTTTCTTAAAGTTTATTTGTAGTTTTTTTTTTTGTCACTCTCCACCGCTACCTTCTGTAGGAGGTCTTGTAGTTTCCTTTCCGTGTCTGCAATCAGCACTGTATCATCTGCATACCTTATGTTGTTCAAGTTGTAGCCTCCAATAACAAATCCTGACGTGTCATCTTGGGTCCTCAAAATATTCTCGCTGGACAGGTTGAACAAATCCGGTGAAAAGACATATCCTTGTCTTACGCCTCTTTCTATCTTTGGAAATCTACTGAAATCGTTACCTGTCCGTATGCTGCCGAGCATCTCCATCAATTCTTTGTGTCGTATCTTGTCGAATGCCTTCGCATAGTCAATGAAACATAGGTACAGGTCTTTCTTCATTTGTATTGCCCTTTCGGAGAGCATCCTAATCATGAATATGGCGTTCCTTGTTCCAGTGTCTTTGACGAACCCGCACCGTTCCTGCCCTATCTCTGTCCTGATTCTGCTTCTCGCTCTATTCATCAGGATTCTGACAATCAGTTTTATAATGTGACTCATTAAGCTGATAGTTCTGTGTAGTTCACACTCGTTTGCGCCTGGTTTCTTCAGCAGTGCTATAAATATCGACTTGCATAGGTCGTCTGGTATTATTCCACTGCTATAAATTTCGTTTATTATGTCGGTCATTTTTTCTATGCCATATTCTTCTAAGGCTATCAGTAGCTCTATCATTATGCCGTCTGGACCAGAGGTTGTTTAAATTGTAGCCTCGGATGACAAATCCAGAAACTATCTAAAAAAAATGTTTGGTGTCTCAACACCTTTTGATTTGTTTTTTTCTTTTTGACCAGTATAATATTATAATAATATTAAGATTAGCAAAATTTCTCTTAAATTCATTAGTTATGTAGCCAATCTAATGTTCACACTTTTGTGTTAATATATTCTTTTACGTTTTGACTTATATTTTTTTTTAATCATATCACCCCGTACAAGGCGATAACGCCACTGATGTGCAGGGGGCTACATAAGAGTAAAAAGATTAGGGGGCTACATAAGAGTAAAAAGATTAGATAGGAGAGAGTGAAGAGAAAGACGAACCAGTTCTTTGTCTGCTTTTCGTTTTGCATTAAATACAAAATAAATCCGGTAGTGCAGGATTATTATAAACTAGCAGGATAGCCCGGCGTTGCTCGGGTGTAATGAAAGCTTTAAATCTAATTCATGGTCCTGGAGTTCATACTCTTTGGACGTTGGCACGAAAGACTAAAAAGCAATAGTTGTTTCCAGTTAAAGCAAAACCGTAGACTGAAAGAAAAATGAATGAATGTAACTTAAGTTAAATTTTTATTTCCTGGTATCGATATCAAATAAGTTTTTTCGTCGTAAACTGAATTTTGAAGGCTAAATAAGTCCTCTGAGTAAATGGTATCATGGCTGAGACTAAGAACTACAATTATACCTACTTAGAGCCAAACCCGAAGCAAAAACTAAAATAAAAGGACTGAACAAAATACAGATATACAGGCAGATAAACAGATACACACACAAACATCTTGCCTTTTATATATATATATATATATATATATATATATATATATATATATATTATTGATTTTCTGCACTATTGTAAGAACTGCAACCTTGAAACTTCTGAATATCTTTTCTTATGTCTTTGTCTATGAGTGTATCAAATTTGATTAAAATCGGACCACTCCTTCTATAACCCGATTTTTTCGATTATCGATTTTCGATATTTATCCTAGGTACTTCGACATAAAACCTAGCTAAGAACACTCGCAGACGCTTATAGTACAACTGTGTAAATTTTCAAGAAAATCGGTTCAGCCGTTTCGGAATCTATAGGTAACGGACACACACACACACACACAGGCAAACACACACACAGACAAAGTTCCATTTATAAAAAAGTTAATATATCTTCAATGTATTTCTCTACATTGAGTAAATATTCATAGCTACAAATTCAAGAGGCTCTTAAACAAAAACCTATTATTATTCCAGATTATATATTAATGTTGTGATGTAAGTAAACGCGTATGAGGTCCTTTTTGTTTGTTGACTGACAGGGGATGTTTAGTTTTAAAACGAAATCAGTTTGGATCAATAGAATATCAAGAAAACGTCAGGTGTTATTTCAATCTTTTTCTCATGTGAATTTAATTTCATTTTCTTTATTTATTAGATCTAATAATGTTGATACTTTGATACATTAGTAAAGTGTCATCTATATTTTTGAAGTCATAGGTTTTGGAGGTGATGCAAACGAAAAGGAAATTTATACTCAGCGCCAGGAAGAGACAGCTGAGTGTTCTGGGATATATAACTAGGAAAGATGGCTTAAAGAACATAATACTCACAGGATGGATAGAGAGAAAAAGAGACAAGGGAAAGCAGAGCGAGACCAACTTGATGGGCTTCAGTAGGTAGATGGCGGAGCGGGTTTTATGAGAGTTACCAAGAGGAAAAATATTAAAAGCGACAAGGGATAGAAGTAAGTGGAAATCCATGATCTCCGACGTTCTGAAAAGACACAGCACGTAAAGAAAGAATATATCCTAAGCAAGGCAATAAAGCAACTAAGATACAAGGTGCTATTTGGTGTTAGAGAATATGAGAAAGACTATTACTAAGAAGAAAGGACAATAAAAGAACAAGAATTAAGAAGGCAGAAGATAACGATTGACATTGCATTTATATTTTTGTAGATCAAAGTTGACTGGAAAGCAACAAGCTGCAAGACAGTTCCAGAAGAGGAAGAAGAAACTGTTAGCATAAGACTTATAAAAATATGAGAAGAACCTAATTAAGGAGAAAGGACAATAAAAGAACAAGAATTAAGAAAGCAGAAGACATTGTATTCATATTTTTGAAGATCAAAGATAACTGGGAAATAAAAAACCGGAAGGGATTTCTGCAGGCGAAAACTGTGAAAGAAGAAGCCGTTAACATAGAACTTACGATTACATCTATCCATTTCAACTGTAAAATGATGAAATATTTTCACAAATTTAGTACTGCGCCTAAATTCATAATTTCTAGGCCCCATGTATATGATATAGCGGAAATATTCAATATTGGGGAAAGGATATCTTAAAAAGAGCCGGGTTCTCAGAATTTTAAACACGCCGCTGATAGCTAGTCATGTATAGGCCGAATGTTTTTTTTTAATCATATCACCCCGAGCAAGGCGGTAACGCCACTGATGTGCAGGGGGCTACGTATTAGTGAAAAGATTGGAAAAGAGAAAGCCGGAAACCACATCATAAACAGGAAACAAGGGATGAGCCTCTTCACCTGTTCAATAGACGTGGGTGGAGCGTGAACCGGGCGATAGTTTAGTCTATCTACTCCAGTTTAACGAACTAGAGCGAATACATCGGAGAGCTCTACCATGACAGCAGAGGAGAGAAACTAGAAACGTATAAAAACATGTAAGGACTTGCATTATTAATATCTAAGGTTATTTCCGTACTGGCTTTAATACAAGATTAAAAGAAAGAAAACAATTTGACCAAGTTACATTTTAATAGAGATACCAGCAGCATTAGATGATTTCAGAATTTGTAGATTCACGGAGATGGCAAGTAAACAAATGACAGCGATGAAATCCCAGAAGATCTCAATAGATCAATGTTCACGACATACCAAAACAAAAACAGGTGCAAATAAATGTGACAATCAGCTTGATGACATACATCACTTAGCCTATCGTCCAAATTCTTTTAAATAAAACGCTTTGTAGAATTTGAAGCGAAATTTGGCAAAAATTGTTTAGTCTTGTACAAAACACTGAAAAGATAAATGCGATTTTATGATAATCCTATAGGAAAGTAAAAAAAGGCATTTGATTCCATAAAAAGTTAAGATATCTAGATGTGAATAAAAAAAAATATTTAATCAAAATGTTTGGAAATCAATTATGTTATGTTAAATTAGAATTATTTTTAAAATGATTTCTCGGTTAAAAAGAAATGCGATTTCCATTTCATTCTTTTTCCGAAGCGTTCTATTTTTTAAATTAATTTTAGTTTGTGAGTGGAGGGTGATGCCATGGGATGGGCATGCGTCCACGACTAATACAATCTGAATCTTTTCAAGTGTTATATTCTCTACTTATACCTATAAGGATGTTGTGCAATGGATATCCACTCGGAAAGACAAATCGACGATCCGAGTGCGAATTCCATTTGAATATGTTGCATTCACTTACACACAAACATCTTTGGGAAAGGTATTAATCCGTCTCTTTCCTCCAGTTATGGGTTAAATAACAGGACAGATTGGATTCTGTAGCTTTGGCTGGCAACCAGTCTACCGCAGAAAGCAATGGCAACCTACTGCGGGATAATCTTCTGCCCAATCAGTTATGTCTCGAAAGAGACATGATCGCCCAAGCATGTATCACCTATGGTACTTAACTGACTGACTGATACCTATAAACTGGTACTCTTACTCAGTAACAGTCTTCAATTTGTAATTTGCAAATTTGACTGTTCTTTTTGCTAATTGATGCTTAGTTCTTTCTTCGCACTTTCTCTCACTACCTTTTATAGTAGTTCTTGTAGATGTCACCACGAGGAAGTCTCATGCCCTGAGAGAATATTGGGCCTCAAACTGACACTGTTGCCATATTAGGGCGGGAACTTTCCCTTCCTACTGTCTCTGGTTCCTTGTTTTAGAGGAATTATTTTCCACACTCCAATCTATCTCACACAGGCGGGGTGTGAAGAGTTTCCCACTGCTCTCTTGCTACTACCATGAAAAGTACTCGAACGAACTATATTCCTTGGTTCCACTCTACGGCTAGGACTCATATGCCATTTACACTGTAGAAAACCATCCACGTTCACTCCGTATTCCATCGGCGAGAAGTTCCACCAAAACAGCTTCTTCACGTGAACCACTGCTCTGTGGAACAGACTTCCAAAAGAACGTTTATCTGATGACTGCAATTTTAACCTGTTCAAGTCTAGAGTTAATCGTTATCTTCGCTTCCTCCATATAAATTACCCCTTAATACAACCCTCTACCTCGAGAGGCCTTATATAGAGTGAACCTTACTCTCAAAAATGAAGTTTCGTTTAAGTATCTTCTATCAACAGTGTCATCTGCATATCAAATGTTGTTAAAATTGTGACACCAATAATGAATCCTGTTCGGATTTCTAATTTTCTCAGAATCGCCAAACTGTATAGTTTGATTTAGATAGTAAATCAGCCGAATAGCTATCATAGCTATCAGCGGAATCATACATAGTACCACGTGTGCAAATTAATCAAAACAACTTTAGTTTCCTTTCCTTTCTTTCGTCATACGGCCAGTTTTAGTCCCACTGGAGTGACAGGATGTAATCGATTTTTATGTTTTCCTCAGATTAGGTCATTTTCAGCAGCTTGCAATAATATGAATCTATTTTCGGGGCGGATGATGAAATTTGTTTTGCCTTGAAAAATAGTGCGTCATCCGTGATTGCATCAGATTTTTATCACGCCTAGACACTATTATCACGACTCTCGACTAGTTTTCTAACGGCCATTGTCTGCGATGGACGTTACTCTAAGGAAGCTTACGAAAATTGTAACGCCGTACGAACACACTGACAAGTCTTATATAAAAATCGCAGATAATATTAGTGTCAGCCTTTCAACTGTCAGTCGTGTCATCAAGGCAAAGAAATAAGCTGGATCTATCAGTCCAAAACGTGAAAGAAAATGTGGTCGGAAGAGAAAAACAACGCCAAGAGACGACATATACGTGATCAGGGTAAGTGTGAAAGATCCCAAGAAGACATTATTGCTTCCGTTTCAATTAATTTGCACAAGAATGTAAGTTTATTATATAAATGTACTAGCAGTATAGCCCGGCGTTGCTCGGGTGTAATGAAAGCTTTTATATATATATTATCGATTTACTGCACTATTGTAAGAACTGCAACCTTGAAACTTCTGAATATCGTTTCTTATGTCTTTGTCTATGAGTGTATCAAACTTGATTAAAATCGGACCACTCCTTCTATAACCCGATTTTTTCGATTATCGATTTTCGATATTTATCCTAGGTACCTCGACACAAAATCTAGCTAAGAGCACTCGCAGACGCTTATAGTACAACTGTGTAAATTTTCAATAAAATCGGTTCAGTCGTTTTGGAGGCTATAAATAACGGATACACACACACAAAGTTCCATTTATAAATAAGTTTAGATAGATTATAGATTATAGTATATACATCATATTATATAGATTACAGAGCATATTAATATATTGGTATTTATAACCTACTGTTCAGATAGTGCAACAGTCTGCTTATTTAGAGAAAAACATCATATATATATATATATATATATATATATATATATATATATAGTAGCGAGTATAAAGATCAGAACAGTGTTAAGAAAAGGTTCAAATGTGAAATAACGTTTTATTTTAAAGCTTCATAGAAAATTTTATCAAGGAAAAATAAGGAAATAAAGTTAAATTATATTATTCCAAAAACTAAAACTCAATAAACTTATTTTGATGAAGTTATAACATTAATTATATAACATTCGGAAAAAATTGATGATCAAAAACATCAGAACGATTAACAAAATCATATTATAATGGCTGCATCATATCGAAATGAAAATAGTGTTCATAATTCATTAGTACTTGATGTGAAATACCTTTACTTTGAATAACAGCTTGACATCGTTTGCTACCTCGACACAAAACCTAGCTAACAACACTCGCAGACGCTTATAGTACAACTGCGTAAATTTTTAAGAAAATCGGTTCAGCCGTTTCAGAGTCTATAGGTAACAGACACACACACACGCACGCACGCGAGCACACACACACACACGCACGCGAGCACACACGCACACACACACACACACACACACACACACACACAAAATTCCCTTTATAAATAAGTTTAGATCCTGCTAAATTTACTAACATTGGTTGGTTAATCCCAATTTTTATTACGGAAACATTGACTTGCATGCTAATGCCTGGCATCTTGTATAAACTTTTTTTAAATAAAAAGTATCCGCTTTTGGTAGATGCGGAATAAGCGGAAATAGAATATCACGTTTGCTTGAAATGGATATATTGTTGTTCAGATAGAAAATAGCACCTGATAAGCAGTCGAGCGGACATGATGAACGGCGAGTGGATGGGCGAGATTGACAATTTCACTATCAAAACAGGTCCGCACAAAAGAAAATAGATCACAAAGAAAGTATAGAATAAAATCCCAAATGTTTACCTTTCTATTATAAAGACACCTTTTTAGGTCAGTTGCTGTACAGTTTTCTTTCTCTCACCTTCTTTAACATATAATATCAGTCAGCCAGTTAAATGCTATACGTGTGACACCCTCGGCGATCATGTCTCAAAAGAGACATGACTGACTGGGCTGAAGATTTTTCCCGCAGTAGGTTGCCACTACTTTCTGCGGTAGACTTAAAATAATTTATTATTCTCTATTATTTTAGAAAAAAGTTATAATTATAACCAATACACAAAAACAAAATTGCAAAACTAAACCAGCTAATCAGAAAACGCCCAAACCTGTCTCCTTCACAAACATACGAGGTATTCGCACTAACTTTTATAGCGTAGAATCATTCCTTCTAACAAACTCACCTGACATCTCAGTTCTCTGTGAAACTAACCTCGACCCTTCTATCCCCTCTTCTGAGTTTTACGTTCCTGGTTACCTTCCCCTCTTCAGGAAGGACTCCAATGTCCATATGCATGGGCTTGGTGTTTATGTCAGCGAACACCTCCCTCTAGCTAGGGTAATCTCTCTTGAATCCCTAGACCATTCTTTCATGTGCTTCCGTCTCTCCCTTTTAAGCTCAGTTTAGCTATCTTTTCTTTCTCTACCACTCCCCTCTCATCTTCTGGCTGTTCAGTACTTGATAACATCTCTACTAATATCGATAAGGCCATTTCTTCTCATCTATCTGCCCATGCATGCTGGCCTTTTACGCAGGCTGCGGAGCTATGGTATAACTGGACCATTGTTTGACCTAATCCAGTCATTCCTCTCTAATTGCACAATGAAGGTAATATTAAACGGACATGCCTCCCAAAACTACCATACGAATGCGGGTGTCTCTCAAGGTTCTATTCTAGTTCCTAAGCTCTTTCTGATCTACATTAACGATCTCCCTGATGTTATAAGATCCCAAGTAGGCATGTACGCCGACGACACCACTGTTTACTCTTGCCTCGATCAAAAATCTGCTGAATTTGACAAAGCAAACCTCGCTGCCGAGCTTCAGAAGGACCTCTAATTTGTGATGGACTGGGGAAAGAAATGGCTCTTAAATTTTAATGCTTCCAAAACGAAGCTGCTATCTATTAACCATCATAGTCAATCGATCCTACCCCTCCCCCATTAGCATGGAACAGGCTAGCCTCCCTGAGACTAAAAAAAAATGCCTCCTTGGCCTCACACTCTCAGCGGACTTCAGGTGGAATGACTATATCGAATCCATGGCTAAATCCGCTGCCAAGAAGGTCAGTTCACTGTGCAGGGCCAGGAAGATTTTCCCGTCAGAGTCCATCCTGCACATATATAAATCTACCATTCGCCCATGTATTGAATACTGCTCCGACATCTGGTCGGGTGCCCCTGCTATTCACCTCGAGGTTCTTGACAAAATCTAACGGAGAATCTGCAATGTGATCGATATCGACTTAGCAGCTTGGCGGCAGTCGCTCTCTCACCGGCGGGATGTGGCTTCCCTGTGCCGTTTTATAAATACTTTTACGGATCCTGCTCCGATGAACTTAGATCACTGGTGCCCTCTAGGTATGAATTTACACGAGCTACTAGATTAGCAATTAGGTCCTACATTTTTTACAGTGAAACCGATAAAGTGTAATTTCTACTCAAACAGATTCTTTTCACGTACTTCCCACCTGTGGAATTCCCTTCCATATACTTGCTTCCCCGACAGCTACAATCTCCAGGAATTTAAATGTAAGGTCAATAAACATCTCCTATCACACTAACTCGCATCCATCCTCACAGGCTCTTTTTCAATCTATCCCACCCACATCCTCGGTATCCTCATCCATCTATTACCCTTCTCCTGACATTTCCTATAACTAACCCCGCTTTCTCATCACTTCCCATTATGTAGCCCAACAGTGGCAGCAGAATGCTTTGCTTGGGGTGAGATGATTAAAAAAAAGTATGCAACAAAGGGTTAATACCGTTCCCAAGGGTATTTGTGCGTAAGTGAATGCAACGAATTCAACTGGAATTCGAACTCGGTTCTCCGATTTCTCGTTCCAAGCTGATATCCACTACACTCCAACGCAAAAATCTTCTGCCCAGTCAGTCATGTCTCTTTCGAGATATGATCATCCCAGCGTGTATCACGTGTGGCACTTATCTGACTGACTTTTAGATTTAATACTCTAATAATACTGCGTTCGATCCCTGATAAGTTCCTCACACTTATGGCCATTTACTCAAATGGCTTAAGCTTAAAGGAAATATACAGGGAGCCTATCGTCGTGTGATCGCTAAAAATTAAACTTCGCGAACCAATAGTTCGTATCATGAGATCGATATGATTTGTATAGCTTTATACTTTATTATACATTATTATAATATTAATTCAGGATGTCACTGATGACGGCTCTCCGCAGCTTCTTTTTTTATAATATGTATGCGTTATCTTAACTTTTTTTTAGTGGGTTGGGTTCCTGTTGTCCTCTCTGTCGTTTTAAATTCAGTTTCCCTTCTTAGTCTACCATATATGCTGGCGTACAAGGTAACTTATACCCCTAAATTAAAATGTAGATTTCGGACTATATTCGCTGTCCAAGATGACTCCTCCACTAAAAAAGATCATATTTTAAATTGTATTGTATTGAATTTATTATATAAATTCAGTAGACATATACTTTCTTTTCACTCATATTCTAATTAAAAACTTCGGCGGAACCACGACTGGGTTTGTGCTCTCTGCTCGGAAGCAGAGAGCGCCCTCTACCCGAAGGCAGAGAGCTGACAGTGTCATAGCGTCGTCAGGCGAGTGACGTATTGTATTGTATTGTATTTACTAGCCTTCCCACGCAAGGCCGGATGTGACACATGGTCATTTTATAGTGGGTATTCCCGGCCATATAGCCGGGCCAAAAAATGTCTGTCTATTTTTGCCGAGTCGTGGTTCTACCCTTCGGCGGAACCACGACTGGGTTTGTGCTCTCGGCTCGGAAGCAGAGAGCGCCCTCTACCCGAAGGCAGAAAGCTGACAGTGTCATAGCGACGTCAGGCGAGTGACGTATTGTATTGTATTTACTAGCCTTCCCACGCAAGGCCGGATGTGACACATGGTCATTTTATAGTGGGTATTCCCGGCCATATAGCCGGGCCAAAAAATGTCTGTCTATTTTTGCCGAGTCGTGGTTCTACCCTTCGGAGGAACCACGACTGGGTTTGTGCTCTCGGCTCGGAAGCAGAGAGCACTCTCTACCCGAAGGCAGAAAGCTGACAGTGTCATAGCGACGTCATGCGAGTGACGTATGCTGACGTATGTCCCAGTCACAGTCTTTTATAGACTGGACCATATCCATTATGGGATAGGATAGGATAGGATGTTCCTCTACAACAGTGTATATGAGTGTTCTGCATTAGGTTGAACTGATAGCACCTTTCGCAGAATGTTTATAGAGCCAAGCAACGTTGACTTATGAAGCGATGGGATTCTGGGCATTATTTCGAATTTTTAATGGCAGATTTTAAATTCAGCAGTATAGACCCCGGCGTCCCAATGATAATTCAGACAATAGTGGCCTGAACGCCTCACATTATTCTTATTATTGAGTTGGAGAGCAGCACACCAAAAAAGTGACGTTGGCGTACAAATAGACGAAGTGAATCGAGCATGTGTGCAATGATGAGGTCTTGGAAATGATGGAAACAAAAAGGAAATTTATACTGAGCATCAGGAAGAGACAGCTGAAGTTCCTGGGAGACGCAATGAGGAAGGATGGCTTGGAGAATCTGATACTAACAGGCCAGATAGAGGGAAAAAGAGACAGGGGAAAGCAACGGATAACATATTTGAAGGACCTACTCAGGTGGATGACGGTGGATTGCATAGTGTAACAGAAAAAGGCGTGCTCAGAGCCACCAGGGATAAGAAAGCCATGATCGCCTACATCCTGAAGGGACAGGGCACATAGAAGAAGGAGAAATATAACCATTCTGGCACCTAATCTGATAAATGTATATCACGCATATGCATCACAGCCAAATGTACGTAATGACAGGTTTTGTTAGTGACCAAGGATTAAAACCATATAGAGGAGTAACACCATCTCCATGCAGTAAAAGATGAAGCTCCTGGAAGCACTGATATTCTCTCAATTCCTGTATGAATGCGACACATGGATTCTTACAGCTGAACTACAAAGAAAGATTCAGACACTAGAAATTGGATGCTATTGCACAATTCTGGGCATCTCATACTTTGACCGCATCACTAACGACCAGGTACACAGTGAGATCCGGTAACATACTGACCTCCACAAAGACCTTTCCATTACAGTGAAGAAAAATAGTATAGACACGTAACATGATCGGATGAACTTGCAAAAATGGCAGTTATTGTTGTTGTCAGCCTTTCAATTTTCACTCGTGTCATCAAGGTGAAGAAACAAACTGGATTCATCAGTTCATCAATCCAAAACGTAAAAGAAAGTACGGTCGGAAGTAGCCTTTGAGATTTCACTCGCCCGATCGACTCAGTCGATTAAAAACTTAATTGGGCGATTAAAGTTTATTGCTTTAGTCGCCTGCGGTCGATTAAAAATCTCGCAATAAAACGTGCCTCTTCAGATATAGAAAAAATAAATCTGATTCATTTTACAACCCAAAAGCATGCCATTGAAGATTCACAAGTTACTTAGAATGACTTACAATGACATTATTGAACCCTGTCTTGCTTTTATAGTTCCGTTCAGTGTAAATATTCGTTTAATTAACGCTTCCAGAATGGCGCCAAAATGTCTTTGTCGCCCAGATTAAAGACGCTCACAGATTTTTAGAAACTTATTCGGAAAAATATTATTCTTGACTCAACACGCACCAACAAACAAATTATACAAGTAATTTTTTATAGAAAATCGTTGAGAAAATCAAATTTGTTATTTTTTATCATCTACAAGATGGAGGTTGTAGTCAAACAGAAAAAAGAAACTACGAATTTAGGAACCTCAACTCAATTGCAAAAAAAAAAACAGCATATCATGATGTTAAAAGGGATCAAACTTAATAAAAAAAAATTATCATCAAAATTTTTATTCTATTATTAAGAAGAAAGATCAAATTTTGTTATTTTTTTATTTTAAATCCTTTCTGACACATCCGAAATTTTAATTAAAATTTCATGTTTTGTTTTCCGTCAGCGATTCACGCTATGTTTACGTAAGACAACTATTAAGAAAATGGAGTCGGTCGAGTAAAATGATTTTGGGGCGAGTAAATTTTTCCTTGCTCTCGATCGCCGGTCGAGTGATTTCTTTGTCGAATCTCAAAGGCTGGTCGGAAGAAAATAGCAACGCCAAAAGACGATGTATACGGGATCAAGAAAAGTATGAAAGATCCTAAGAAAACATTATTCGTTTTGTTTCAATTAATTTGCACACGGATGTACTAGATTGGTGGCAAAGCTTCATTATGTTGCAGCTGAAATGGCTAGATGTAACCGTAAGTTATATGCTAACAGTTTCTTCTCTCTCTCTCTCTCTCTCTCTCTCTCTCCTTACTAATATTTTTCTTTTTCTCATATTCTTTCAGACTCAGTAACACCTTGCGTCTTACAGGCTTTAGTATCTTGCTTGTAGCGGAATTATTTTATTCGCATCAATTAGCATGGTGATTTTCTAAGCGTAGCTTAGATGTCGCACATAGCCGGAATTATGGGGCACCGAGTGAGGATCGAACTCATTATTCAGTCTTGGGAATGGTGAAGAATCAAAAACAGTGATTTCCTGTCTTTCTATGACTAGTTTTTGATTATTTTCTTACCATTTTCCGGCATGTCGTGAACTGCGACACTAACATATAGTGAATACACTGCAAAATCTTATCAGGATAATCTTTGTATTCTTTCGCTGTTGAAATTGCACAATAATAGTGATCAATAGTCTCAAGATGTTCTTTACAGTTAGATGTGCGTTGTGGCGCAGTGGATATCAGCTCGGAACGAGAAATCAGGGAGCCGATTTCGAATTCCAATACAATTCCTTGAATTCACTTACTGGGAAAGGTATTAATCTGTATCTTCCCTCCAGTTATGGATTAAATAACAGAACAGATTGAGTTCTACAGACTTTGCTGGCAACCAAACTACCGCAGAAAGCAATGGCAACCGACTGCGGGATAATCTTCTACCCAGTCAGTCATGATCACCTAAAGCGTGTATCACGTATGGCACTCAACTGACTGACAGACTGTCGTTACGTAGACGTTTTGAGTACAAGGGAAGATACTGCTTGTAAAGTCACAAGTACATCAGACAGGACTTTTCGAAGTATCTTGTTGTACTCAATAAGTCAAATTTTTGTAGCATTCACAAAGTGTATTTTACACCAAGTTGGTTAACATATTCTTTAAACTTCAGTGCGATGAAGCCGATCGAGGTGACTATTTGTTGTGGACCAGAATAGGTCCGGAAGAAAACACAACTCGAGTATTAGTGTAACAAAGAAAGAATTACGAAAAATAAGTAAAAGTATTACACGTCAGGCTGACTGCTAAGTGGAGACCAACTGTACTCCTTTGTCAATCATCAATTGCCGAACGTCCACTTGAGACAGTCTTCCTGTATTTATAGTCAGGAGAAGAGTTCATTATGGTACAACGAGTTGGTCACATAACACTATTATATTTTTCTCCTCTATTTTCCACAATCTCAAATTTCAGGCGAGAATAATTGCTGATTTTTTTCCATTTGCTTTGCTATTATAATGTAGTTAGCAAATTATCATGTCAATTTTTATCATATTTCAATTTCTGCTATGATCGCACTACCAGCCAAGTATGCGGGAAGATCTAAGGCAGGTCGTGGTATTTTGTTATGGCTCCATTTCATGTTTTTTTTCTATCTCCCCTATCATCCCTAGCGTTACATGGACAAAGTTCTTCTTAGTGTGTGGGCTGTACATAACAATACAATTTTTTGTATATCTGTTAAGCTGGGGTTTCCAGGGATTCTTTCAATGTGTTGTTTTGTTCCATTTTTTATCATTTCAAGTGTACCTACTATCACTGGCACGATTCTTGTTTTCAATTTCCACATTTTTTCTATTTCAAGGTCAGTTTTATTTTTACAATTTTTTTTTTTTTTGACAGTTTTTCGAATTCCTTGGTTGCTATGTTACAATCCGCTGAACAAGGCATATCCATTAATAGGCAAGATTTTCTTTCTGGTTTTTAACAATAATGTCCGGCCTATTTGCTTCAATTTTTCTGTCTGTGTAGATGGGGTAATCCCATAGAATGGTGACATTTTCTATTTCTGTAACAAGTGCTGGGTGATGTTCATACCAGTATTTGTTTACATATTTTCCATAGTGTTTGCACATTGTCCAATGAAAATATTGCCCCACTCTATCATGACAATTTTTATATTCATTTGGGGCAAGTACAGAACATCCTGAGATTAGATGGTCTATTATTTCTTGGTATTTATCACAGAACCTGCATTTTTCATCCACATTATTATGTATAATATTTGCCTGAAAGTTATTATTATTATTACTATTATTATTATTATTATTATTATTATTATTATTATTAGAGCCCTATCATTACCATTTATAAGTTCGCCTGCTTTGAAGTTTTACAAGAATTTACTAATTTGTCCCCAGATTTACATAAACGGTTTTCTGGACACGTGATCAACATCTCCCCCTACATGGGAAAAAAATGTCTGACCTATTCGTAAATCTCGTTTCTCTTCGACGAAGTGGTGCGTGTTGAGATCAGCATTTGTCACTTTTGGTTCTGTCCATGAAAGCAAATTACCGCGGTGTTAATTTCACTAGTGGCATTTAGACTTGACAGAAAAAGACGACGGAAAAGGGTAGACGTAGGCATTGCAGAGCGAACGGACAAGTGGCAAGGAAAACATACTTCCAGATAATTGTTCCTTGTTAATGTAACTCTGCTAATAAACATTTAGAGAATTGGCGCTTGGAATGCAACAATTTAGGACGGACTGGTGAATTACGACCGATTAGTCTAACAAGAGCTAGATAGATAGATAGATAGATAGATAGATAGATAGATAGATAGATAGATAGAGATACGAATATACTGAGATAGATAGATAGATAGATAGATAGATGAGATAGATAGATAGATAGATACGAATATACTAGATAGATAGATAGATAGATAGATAGATAGATAGATAGATACGAATATACTAGATAGATAGATAGATAGATAGATAGATAGATAGATAGATAGATAGATAGATAGATAGATAGATAGATAGAAAGAAAGAAAACCGCCGCTATATTTGGCATGAATCGCATGAAAATTTTCTAATTTTTCAAACACGGTCATATTGCCTTCAGTAATCATACGCTCTGTCCCTGATATTGAGCAATTTAACCGATAAATATATCATGCCTATACTTTTATCATACCTCTTTCTCTCTGTTATTATCAATATTTTTATGATTAAATTTTGATCGATCTCAGAATATGATTATAGAATATGATATCATGCATTAAACAAATACTTTTAATACGTCTCAGAAACGTTTTCTTCACTCCAGTGGCATTATAAACGTCACAGGAACAAAATAGACAAGAACGAAATTATTCACCCTCCCCGTCAATGGCGTCAACATAGTGATGCTTAACTATTTTTTGTGGTGAGTATTTCATCTACTCGTAGTTTCTTGTATGCTCAGTCCACGATATCCGTAGCATCCTTAGAAAGAATGGCAACAAAAAAGGAAATTGATGCAGAGCATCAGAAAGAGACAACTGAAGTTCCTGGGACATGCAATAAGAAAGAGAGCCTGGAGAACCTGATACTGACTGGTCAGATAGACGAAAGGAGAGACAGAGGAAGGCAGCGGATAACATATTTGCAGGATCTGGTCAGGTGGATGACGGAACGGGTGTTGCCAGGAGCAACAGGAGCAAACATACTAAGAGCCACAAGGGATAGGGAGACGTGGAGAGCCATGATCCCCTACGTCCTGAAGGGACAGGGCACATAGAAGAAGATTTCATCTACTACAATTTTCTTTTTGTGTATCGTTCTGTTCTTTGAAAGTAAATCACTTCCACTTTTCTAAATGTTGTGGGACCTCCCCTTTTTCTATGATAATGGACTTGAGTATACATATACTCCTGCCATAGAGAGTACAGTGAGCTATCGTAAAGATCCGGTAAAGTTATCGGAGAGTACTGGGATTGATCCGTAAGTTACCGAGAGATATCGAAGTTACCCAGAGAATACTGCGTCAGAAGTCAGAATAGCTCTGAGCTCAACTTCGCTAGAATAATGTCACGCAGATATACTGTTTCCAACACGACTTCATTTCAAAAACTTTTTTATATTTATTTCTTACTAATCGTATTCCTGGATTACTAACCTGCGTTGTGTATTACGTTCAATATAACCTATTTTTCTACCTCAAATATTTGTTTTGTTGTTCATTATTTTGTGTGGTTCATCACCCGGATCCACAACGCTAAATTAAAAGGATGTCCTCAATGAAAAATAAATGGCAGAGAAGCTTTTGTCTTTCCGGGTATCTTCTGAAGATGAGATTTTGATCTCGAAATATTAATGTTTAATAAATAGGTAACACCCAAACACTTCTTTACCTTCCTTTATTTTACTCAACGCATTGTGACAGCCTTCAATACATAACCCATATAATTATTTTGCACAATGCTTCAAGAAAATGACAAAACTTTAGTATATATATATATATATATATATATATATATATATATATATATATATATATATATATTCCATTTTAAACGCATTATTATGCGACCTAGGTTTCTACCATGAGTGGTGTCTTCAGGCGATTTTCAATAACTGATTTTACCGTTTACTTTTTTTGATTTTTTAAGGCTCTCGTAAAGTTTTTTTTTTTTTGAACGCTCACGGGGCAGGAAATTTTGGAACACGCAATTTTTAAAATTACAAGAAATTATGATGTTTTCATCCATGTTTGTATGAACCAAAAAAGGATTTTTTAGTATGTTTAAACTTAGTCATAATTTCCGTTCTTTTATTTAATAGTTCGTTTTTGTTTGGGAATAGCATAATCTCTAACTTTTCTTCCTGGCACAGTCTACATATTTTGCCACCGTTGTAATGCTTGACTGTTTTTACTATACTCCACGTTGTGTCTAGGCCTTGTCCATAATTTGATTTTAATTTCCAGACGTGGCTATATATATATATATATATATATATATATATATATATATATATATATATATATAACATAATGATAATCCACGTATACTGTCTTAATATGTATAGGAAAAACTACTAAAAAAGTTAAAAATGTATCTTTTTGGCAGTATTTATTTATTTCTATTATTTTATATATATATTTCATATTTCAGACCGGCCTAGGCCTTTCATCAGAAACAAATGATTTTAAAATTTTAAAAGGTTCTTTGGCACCATTTTTGCACATCCTTGGCACCATTTTTGCACATCCTTAGCACTATTTTTACACATCCTTGGCACTATTTTTACACATCCTTGGCACAATTTTTGCACATCCTTGGTACTATTTTTGCACAGACTTGGTGCCATGTTTGCACCTCCTTGGCACTATTTTTGCACATCTTTGGCACTATTTTTACACATCCTTGGCACCATTTTTACACATCATTGGCACCATTTTTGCACATCCTTGGCACTATTTTTACACATCGTTAGCACCATTTTTACACACCTTTGGCACTATTTTTACACATCCTTGGCACCATATTTGTACATCCTTGGCACCATTTTTGCACATCCTTAGCACCATTTATACACATTCTTGGCACCATTTTTACACATCCTGGGCACAATTTTTGCACATCCTTGGCATCATTTTTGCACATCCTTGGCACTATTTTTGCCCAATTCTTTGGTGTTAATCTTCCAAATACTATCCTTTTTCTTATCAAGCAAACTTGCAATTATTCAAAAAGTCAACGAACGATCGCCACGCACTACCTACCTCACCCACTCGACGTTAACCCCAGTCCTGCTTACTTACTCATCTTCCACCTCCTCGCGCCTCTCTTTGAACCTCTTGTGCCACTTAAAACACGTATGCTGGACATAGTGTTATATCCATACACTTGCTGAAGCATTTTAAGTGTTTTGTGAAAGAGTTTTCCTTAACCGGGACAAAATTTCCGTTTTTATTTGTTGGTCGGTGTTCTTTGTTTTCGTTGATGGACATAAAAAAGGTGTAAACAAAAGCATATGAAAAAAAAAATGACAACGGTTTCAGAGGACTAAAATTACTGTTATATACTCCCAAAATATTATGTTACAGAATAACATGACCCATTTATCCCTCTTTCTCCCAGAGCTTAAACAGCACGTACAGTCCCGTTACTTTTCAGACACTGAAATATACATATATATATATATATATATATATATATATATACTACTGTGTCATAATTATTAGGCCACTCCAGTGTTTTAAGAATTATGTATTTCATAATATTTTTTAGTATATGTTGCAAAGTGAATAATTGTAATGAAAATAGAATTTTTTGTTAATACCGCACAATAACATGTGCATTAAATGAATTTATAAATATTTAATAATTACCTATATTGCATTTTCATCAATGAAAGAATGAAAAAATTTAATGATTCAGACGAGTTCGTCTTTGCTTCTTTGCCTTGTAAAATTTTGCAAAGTAATAATAACAAAAGAACCATTCTATTTTCATTTAGAATTATCCACTTTGCAATAAATACTCAAAATAGTATGAAATACATAATTTCTTTAAAAAAACCGAGGTAATCTAATAATTATGACTGATAGTGTATATATATATAATTTTGCGAAGTAATAATAACAAAGGAACCATTCCATTTTCATTTAAAATTATCCACTAAAAATAGTATGAAATACATCATTTCTTTTAAAAACTGGGGTGGCTTAATATTTATGGCAGGTAGTGTATATATATATATATATATATATATATATATATATATATATATATAAATTGATTTTTATTAATTAATCAGACAAAATTTTATTACCTGCAATATTTAAGTAATAAAATTCGTCGAATTATTAAATAAAAATCTATCTCATCTTTAAAAATTGCTTTGTTTACGTTAAGATATGAAAATAATCATATATGTATATTTGAGAATCTGAGAAATATTTGTGTTTATAAAGACTATTCAACTTTACTCCAACACAACATATTCATTATATGTTTAGAATATATATATATATATATATATATATATTGAAGAAATCTACTAATATATCTATATATATATATATATATATATATATATATATATATATATATATATATATGTATTCCATTTTAAACGAGTTATTTCACTAGTCGATTTCTTCAATTTTAATCTGTAAAATCAATTAAAACTATTCTCTTCTTTCTTTATGATAACTATGGTCATTATAGCTAAGAGGAATAGCAACAACGCAGAAGAAGCCGATGGGATTAGAAGAGTGGTGATTTCAGCCTGAGAAGATTGACTGACAACATTATGGAAATAATAATTGAAATATACGACAGTGGTGAAATACCGGAAGAGCTTAGTAGATGCATTTTTATAGCGCTGCCTAAAATGCCCGGCACAGATGAATGCGAGCTCCATCGAATTATCAGCTTACTAAGCAACATGTCATTATCAACCGGATTTTGTGGGATAGAGAACGTAACAGACTTACACGGACAATAGGACATGAATAGTGTGGCTTCATTTAAGACGCTGGAACAAGAATATTTTTGTAATCATTTCACCCCAAGCAAAACAGGACGGCCACTGGTGCGCAGAAGGGTTACGATGAGAGAGAAAAATAAGCTACAGGGTATGTCGAAGAAAATATAAGAAATGGATGGGAACCAAGTAGATAGAAGATAGTAATTGATGTTGCATTTAAACTTTTGGAGATTGAAGTTATCAGGGAAGCAAGCAAATGGTAAGGAGTTCTACAAACGGGAAGTGCGAGAAAAGAAACTGTTAGAGTAGAAAAAGTGATTACATTTAACTATTTTGGTAAAAGGGTGAGACCTAGATGCTAATCAAGTAGCACGATTAAATGCATTTGGCCGGAGAACCAGGGTAAAGGCTCGCCAGAGCAACTGCCATGAAAATACTTGTAGAAAAGACAGAGGGAAGCCACATCACATCGGTGAGAAAGTGACTGAAGGCGAGCCGCTAATCCTGATCGATTATATTGCAGATCCTCCTTAATTATGATCTGAGCCCTATCAAAAATACAAAAATAAAAGGAGCCGTAAGACAAGGATGCATCTTCTGACCAGAGATTTTTAAACCTATACAGTGAAGCAACCTTAAGAGAATTTAAAGTGCTGCAAGGATTTATCATTTGTAGGTATGACCTCAACAACATAAGATACGCAGATGACACTTTATTGCTTGCAAACACAGAAAACGGTAAGTACTAAAAGAAAGTAAAAAGAAAGGACTAACCATCAATTGTAAGAACGTATTGTCATTAGAAAAATAGACAAGTCAAGGTGTAAGCTACAAATTGTTGGCGTCAAAATCAAGCAATACAAAAATCTAGGACATGTTTTAACAAACGATAAAAATGCGATACAAAGTTTCAAAATAAACGAAATATGCCTCTCAGAAGCTCAACATATCTTAATAAACACAAAAATTTAGTAAAAACAAAGATAAGAGTTCTCAACTCTTATATAATATCAGTCCTCCTATATTGCAGCGAATGCTGAACAATTTTCTCAAAAATGAAAAGAAGATACTGAGAATACAATGGACAAAAGAGGAAGTTTTAATGGAAAATGGATACAAACGTATACTTTTGCTTAGGACGAGAAAAGGACAGTTGAAATTTCCGGAAAACGTGGTAAGAAAAGTAGACTTGCCGAATCTGGCATACTGAAGGCAAAAAAAAGCAGTGACACTGGGAATAACCTACCTAATGAAATTGTACAAATAGATAGCAGAACATATACTGGACAGGATGGTAAGTGACATATTGTTTATTCATTATTTCTCAAAATAAATAAATAAATAAAATAAATGAAACTGAAAATAACCGCTGGTATTTATCACCATAGCTTAGACTTAGAGTGGAATAACTATAAAGATTACTACAAATGTGTAACTTATATGTAACTAGCAGTATGAAATCTTTAAAACTAATCCATGGCCATGGCTCAGCCTAAAGAATATTTTTATTTTTGTGAAGTTTGATGAGAATCGGATAAAAATTGTGGATTTCTGTAAAGGACATACAGACAAATAAACAGACAGACATACAAACATCTTGCCTTTTATATATATATATATATATATATATATATATATATATATATATATATTATCGATCTTCTGCACTATTGTAAGAACTGCAACCTTGAAACTTCTGAATATCGTTTCTTATGTCTTTGTTTATGAGTGTATCAAATTTGATTAAAATTGGACCATTCCTTCTATAACCCGATTTTTTCGATTATCGATTTTCGATATTTATCGGGGGTACCTCGACACAAAACCTAGCTAAGAACACTCGCAGACGCTTATAGTACAACTGTGTAAATTTTCAAGAAAATCGGTTCAGCCGTTTCGGAGTCTATAGGTAGCGGATACACACAGACACACACACACACACACACACACACACACAGACAAAGTTCCATTTTTTTTAATCGTGTCACCCCAAGCAAGGCATTCCACTGCCACTATAGCGCAGGGGGTTACATAGAGTGATTGGGTATGGGAAATGTCAGAAGGAGGGTGGTAGACGAATTAGGATGTACATAGGGAAAGAGTTGGTGAGAGTGGGTGTGAGTGTGTTAGGAGGTGTCTATTGACCTTACATTTAAACTCCTGGAGGTTGTAGCCGTCGGGGAAGCAAGCATGCGGTAGGGAATTCCACAGGCGGGAAGTGCGAGGAAATAAGCTTTTGGAGTAGAAATTACGGTTACATTTCATCGGTTTCAATGTAAAAGGGTGGGACCTAGTTGCCAATCTAGTATCTCGTGCAAATTCACACCTAGGGGGCACCAGTGATTTAAGTTCGTCAGAGCAGAAGCCATGAAAGTATTTATAGAAGAGGCACAGGGAAGTCACATCACGCCGGTGAGAGAGATACTGCAGGCGGTCAGCAAAGTCGGTATCAATCACATTACAGATTCTTCGCTCTATTTTGTCAAGAACCCCGAGGAGTATAGAAGGGGCACCCGACCAGATGTGGCAGCAGTACTCAATACACGGGCGGATAGAGGATTTATATAATTGCAGGATAGATTCAGGCGGAAAGAATTTCCGGGCCCTGCACAGAGAGCCGACTTTCATAGCTGCGGATTTAGCAATGGATTCGACGTAGTCGTTCCACTTGAGGTCCGCTGAGAGTGTCAAGCCAAGCAGGCGTAGTGATTTACTCTCTGGGAGGCAAGCCTGTTCCATGCTAATGGGAGGGAGGTGCGGTTGTCTGTGGTGGTTAATTGACAGCAGCTTCGTTTTGGAAGAATTGAATTTTACGAGCCATTTCTTACCCCAATCCACCACGGATTGAAGGTCCTTCTCAAACTTGGCAGCGAGGTTCGCCTTGTCACCAACACCAGATTTTTGATCGAAGCGAGAGTAAACTGTGGTATCATCGGCGTACATGCCTGCTTGTGATCTTATGCCGTCGGGAAGATCATTGATATAGATTAGAAGGAGCGTATGACCTAGGATAGAGCCTTGGGGTACACCCGCGTTTGTAGGGTAGTTCTGGGAGGTGAGATGCTGAACGACCTCGGCATTGATAATGACTTCGAACACTTTGCCGAAGATCGGAAGAAGGCTGATGGGGCGGTAATTTGCGGGGTCTGATGGTTCAACAGTGTTCTTGAATATTGGAACCACAGAAGAAGACTTCCAACAGGCAGAAAAGCAGGAGGAAGATAGGCAGAGGTTGTAGAGCTTAGAAAGGATAGAGGAGAGTTCAGGGGCACAATTCTCCAAAGCTATGATTGGGATTCCGTCCCCTCCACTCGCTTTGTGAGGGTCCTTTTTGAGATTATACTAGAAATCAGCGAGGGCGTGATGTGGACGTCATTCAATTGGGCCTCAGTTCTAGATGGGAAATCGGGTGTATGGATTCCAGACGAAGTGTTTCGGCTTCTCTGATAATCCTGATGCCCGCGTACGATTGAGTGCCGCATGCGACTACTAATTCTCCATGGAGACATCTTTAGAAAGCTCGTTTTGCAATAAATACGGTACTCACCCACCCACGTCCATATACAAGTGGCTAGTTGATTAAAAGTCGAAAGGAAGAAGTGGCAGAATCATTATCTTTATATGCCGTGGACCTTCATGGCATAGATGATTATGACTCTCCACAATTTCTTGTCTTTTATAGCTCTAAATATTTTCTTTTCTCCTAAACCTTGTTCCGCTATCCATTTATTCAAGCTATGTTATGCGTTGGTTTCTTCTGCCCCTCATACCTTTAATCAGTCCTGTGATTATCAGATTCTCCAATCCCTCTTTCCTCATTATGTGCCCTAGAAATTTCAACTGTTTCTGCCTGATGCTGAGGTCCCCCTTATCGAACTTGTTTAGGCGTTATCGATTTACGGTTATTACCCATGATATGAAATACAAATTCAAGTTTCCCTGGAAGTTATTGGGTAATTCACATTTTCCGAATTTCACAATTTATTTGTATCTTGTCATTCCGTTCTTTATCCCTTCCGGTCTTTGTTGACCGCCTATCTGTCCTTCACGGAAGGATCTTTTAAAAATCATTTCACCCCAAGTAAGGCGGGGCCAACACTAGTGCTGTGGTTGAATGATATAGAGCGGAAATGCCAGGATAGGACAGATACCACACTCTGGTCTTATTTAGCAAAGCGTAATCCTCATACATAAAAAAAGCAGAATAATAAAACAGAACAGAAAGGCCAATGATAGAACAGATACTACACTCTGATCCCAGCTAGAAAATATGCTGCCATCGTACATACAGACAAAAGAAATAGTGGGACAAAATGGCTGGAGATCGGATACAGACAAACTTGGTTGAATTTGTTTAGGAGCATATCAATCTCTATGGATTATTTAATACCGAAATCTAAATATTATGAATGTAATTAGATGCTTATTAATGGATTAATTTGATTAATCTTTTTAACGGTATATCAGCTATAAATATGCCATTTAATGCCGAAACTTAATTTTCATGGTAGATTATAATTAGCCTTTGAGTATACACATGTTTTACTAGAGGCAATGATATGTGTGTTTTATGCTGTAGTTTTGTTGAAGTATTTTAGAACACATCTTGATTTCTTTAATTGTTGGATATTATATGGATTATTGTCATGAAAGAATTCTTTCTAATTAGTTGTTTGCTCGGCCGATTTAATTTGGCAGCATATCAAAATCTTTATGGGTTATTTGATGCCAAAAACTAACAATCTATCTCTTTTTTATTATTATTATTTTATTTTTTTCAATTGGAGTAGATAGACTAAAATATCACCCGGTTCACACTCCACCCACGTCTATTGAACAGTTGAAGAGGCTCATCCCTTGTTTCCTGGTTAGGATGTGGTTTCCGGTTTTTCTCTTTTCCAATCTTTTCACTCTTGTTTTTTTCTTTTTTATTATTTTCTTTTTTTCAATTGGAGTAGATAGACTAAACTATCGCCCGGTTCACACCCCACCCACGTCTACTGAACAGGTGAAGAGGCTCATCCCTTGTTTCCTGGTTAGGATGTGGTTTCCGGCTTTCTCTTTTCCAATCTTTTCACTCACGTAGCCCCCAGCGCATCAGTGGCATTTTCGCCTTGCTTGGGGTGATATGATTAAAAAAACTGTGTGTGGGGGTATCCGTTAACTATAGACTCTGAAACGGCTGAACCAATTTTCTTGAAAATTTACATAGTTGTACTATAAGCGAGTGTTCTTAGCTAGGTTTTGTGTCGAGGTACTCCCGATAAATATCGAAAACCGATAATCGAAAAAATCGGGTTATAGAAGGAGTGGTCCAATTTTAATCAAATTTGATACACTCATAGACAAAGACATAAAAAACGATATTCAGAAGTTTCAAGGTTGCAGTTGTTACAATAGTGCAGAAAATCGATAATATCTATATATATATATAAAAGGCAAGATGTTTGTGTGTGTGTCTGTTTATCTGTTTGTATGTCCTTATACAAATCCACAATTTTTATCCGATTCTCACCAAACTTCACACAAATATTCCTTAGGCTGAGTCTGAGCTGCAAGACCACGGATTAGTTTTAAAGCTTTCATTACACCCGAGCAACGCCGGGCTATACTGCTAGTTTTTTATATAATTCTATGCTTTAAACTACATATATTTTTGCATGATTTTACGATATTTTAGATATGTATTTTGTAGATCAAAAATTGTATTGTTGATAATTTTACTATAAAAATGTATTGTTTGAGGATTCATTATTTGCCCATAGCTAGGACCCTAACAGCTGCTGCCACCCCGGGTCAGAGTGGACTTGGAAACAACAGCAATTAAGAGATGGTTCCACGCTCGTCAAAATCTCCAATCTCCCAATCCGAGGTCTTGCTGCCGGATGTAGTTTATTGTCATACCCAGGATTAGCAATTTCATTCATTCAGCTACAGATAAAATGTATTGTTGGTCATTGGCTGGGGATAAGATACAGATAAAACACTCTGATCCTAGGTTAGATGGTTGATTTTCTTTAGCGGCATCTCTACCTCTATGGGTTTAGTTAATACCGAAATCCAAATATTTTGAACGCAATTGTATGCCTTCAACCTCAAATAAAATGTGCTGTTGGTCATCTTGCTATCAACTGTTGGTAATACTATAAATAGATATTATTGCTAGATTTCTATATAAAAATGTATTACTGGTATTTTTGCTATAAAAATGTATTTTTATACTTTCATAGTATTTTGTTTTTGTTTGGTTGTTCACTATTTACCCATAGCTGGGACCCTAACATGTGCTACCACACCGGATCAGAATGGACCTGAGAGCAACAGCAGTTAAAAGCTGGTTTCACGCTGCTAAAAAACTCCAATCTCCCTATCAGAGTACTTGCTGCCGGATGTAGTTTATCATCATACCCATGAACCGGATGTAGATAAACTTAACGGCTGTACATAGAAGAAAGAAGCGTAATAACAAAAAAGATACTTCATCTTAAACAACTTCTAGTGATACATTGAAAACGATAAAACTTTTCCTTTAAAAAAAAAAAAGAACTTCTGAGATGTTGGTAAACTGTCACTGAAATGAGAACTTCTAACCAGCTAGAGTGGTTCATTAAAAAGGCATTTTTTTTTTTGTTAGTATTCTTCTTCAGAACGTAGGTGATCATTGTCTTCCACATCTTCCCGTCCCTATTAGCTCTTAACAAGCTTTTTCCTGTTACCCCACCTAAACCTCGCTCTGTCACCCATTTGCTCAAACCCTGTTACGCTTTTTCCTCTATCTGAAATGTGAGTATTAGATTCTCTAAGCCCTCCTTCCTCAGAAAACATCAGCCCTGCTAAAACTTGAACAACTAGCAGTAAAGTAAGCAGTGGAAATAATGGATTTGAATTTATGATTGTTACAGACAAACCGGATACAAATGTTGAGGTGAAACGGAAAACGACGACATTTCTCATGATGTTGATATTTTGTGTGTAGGACACAAAACAATTACAGCATTCCTGTTTGAACCTATTTAACAGCCCATGTTTTCTCTAGTGCCTGTCCCACAATCTGGCTCATAAAATATCCATTTGGTGCATACGTCAGTCCGTGCACCAAATATGAGATGATAATCGCTCTGGGCTAAGAACTGAATACATTTAGTGTAACTGCAGATATTGCTTTATTATGGCGAACTTTATTTCTATCGCTATTCTTACGTTCTTACATAAAAATACATTAAAAAAAACTCTTCAGACACCTCGACGTGGTGCAATGGTTAGCAAGCTTGTCTCGCTAAAATCATTGCAATTGACTAATGAGTTTGATCCTCACTGCGTGCCCCATAATTTCAACCTCGTGCCATATCTAAGCTGTGCTTAGAAAATCGTCATAAAAATCTCTTCTGTCGTGGACAAGATTTGTATATCTTATCAATAGTAATTGCTATATCATTATTAGTCTTAGTGGTAGCAATTTCATAGAGGAGTGTTTGAGACCCGAGTCTTGCCATAGCTAATATTGACCTTGAGAAACGATCCCAGCGTTCAGCACCATATTGAGAAATGTCTGAAAACCAGGGCCGGCGCATACTGTCCTCGAACCCTACGATTGGCAACATTTGCTTTTTTTTTTTTACATACATTTATATACGTTACAAATTAAGCAAGCCACAAATGACTATTCAGAGTTCAATTAAACAACGTTTCTAAGAAAAACATAGTCATGTCGGCAATATCAGACAGATTTTAGTCAACAATACAATAATCTTCACTCATACACACAGTAAAAAGAACTTTCAGATATTGGAGGCCATCTACATTAAATTTAAACAACCCACACTTAATAAAATCAAGTTTAAATCTGGTCATAACACATTGCATTGCATTTAAATATATGGTTCTGTTATCATTTCGAGCTCTCACGAGGTGTGACGTCATAGAACCGCATTACAAATTTACGAGCTGCGTTTGCTATTTGGTGACTGTTGTCGTTGCTTAGCAAAGTTTTATGTCAATACAAGATAAAATCGTCTTTGATGGTGAATGTTTTATGTTAACGTCCCTGTAACCTCTCTGAAGATGGCTCATGTGAGCTGAAAGCTTAGAAACAACTTAAAAAATTATCTAAATGTTGGAGAATTTTTGTCTTTATTTTCACCTGAAATTGAAGCCAAAATACGATGTTTAGAACGGCCCATGATTAAACATAATAGACATTCATTGTCTCTTATATTTAACAGTACATGTTTAGAAAATGACTATTAAAGGAAGAACAATTTTCTTGAATCTAACGTTATTATTGAACTTTTCTTTTCGTCTAAATTCGTGAAACGCAATATTAGACTTCTGTGCCCAGCCAGTCGTTTGCCTTACTCTTTGATTTGTAACTAATTTAACACTACGCGGCAAGAGATGAAAAGAACTTCGTATGAAAAAAAAGCAGCTTGGGATTTTGACAACACGAGCTCTACCTACCCACTTGGAAAAATTAGCACTTACAATGTTCTGGCATAATCTCGGAAAAAGATAAAATTTAGATTCGGAGGACAGAAGACACTTGCACCGATCGTGCTGAAGGCCATACCATAAGCTTATCCAAGTCTGCCTAGATGAAACTGTTTTGGTTGTCCGACAACAAAATAAAAAGTTATCGCCACCAAGAAATTGTGTGTACTGATCTTGTTCAAACTGTTGAAAACGATAAAGTTTTTTTTCTTTTTTAAAAAAGAACTTATGAGATTTTGGTAAACTTGTCACCGAAATGGGAACTTCTAACCAGCTAGAGTAGTTCATTAAGAAAACATTTTTCTTCTTCTTTTTCTACTTGCATGATCATTTGCTCTCTCTCTCTCTCTCTCTCTCTCTCTCCACACACACACACACACACACATACACACACACACACAGAGAAAATATAACGAAGGTCCTCTCAGAATAAGGCCTAGCAAACCTATCTATCAAACAGGCAGATTGCAGATCCAGATATACAGTATTCCGACTAAATTGACTCCTGATCTACTGAGTGTAAAAGGAATAATTAAGCACTTTTGGTCCAACAATGAATTTTAATTTAAAATTCTCTTGAGAAGAAAAATCTACCGAAACATCCTTAATCCAACCCTCCATTGTCCTGAAAATGTCACTGTCTAAATTAAGTTGTAAGAGGAATTTCTTTAATAGCTTGCCTTTTTGAAATTTAAAGAAATAAATATGATATATATATATATATATAGATATATATATATATATATATATATATATATATATATATATATATAGCCATCCGCATACAATCCTGTCTCGCAGTATCACAGTTCATCAGTACGGCTAGACATCCGACTGCTTCTAGTTGGGATTGAGAGCAACCCGATTTTTAATTCAGTCGGAGATTCTACCCCTACGCTATTGGCGGACGGTGGAAAAAGACAGATTTTAGCGTGTTATATACACAATGTAAACAAACGCCAGTAACCAAGAGTGTTCAATTCTTTGCTGAAGAACAATTACGCTCTCACACCCTGATTGAGCACTCTGGAAGAATGGTAAATTTTGAAAAACAGTAGCTACTCTGGCATCTACGCATCGTTTATTCAGCAATGAATTAGAACACTCTCAGCTATTAGGCGTGTATAATGATAATACACACGCTAAAAGTCTGCCTCTTTCTACTGAGCGCCCTTAGCTCATAGGTAGAATCACCGACTGACTCCAATTCGGTCAGGTTTCAATCCTGGGTAAAAAGCAATGTCTAGCCGTACTGATGAGCTGTGATACAGCGAAACAGATCTGTCTGCGGATGACTATATATGATTAATGTGGTGAGGTCTTTCACTTAATTGAGCAGGTTTTTTCAGTCATGCGGACTTCAAAGTTTCGTGAAGGTAGAAAAAACATAAACCCTGAAGAGGGAAGACATCACAATAATACCTTCACGAAACTTCAAAGTCGGTATGACTGAAGCAACATGCTCAGTTAAGTGAAAAACCACTGTACATTTATTTTTATTAACGTTTTATTTCTACCTTGATATCGAGCACTTTATAACGAAAAACTTCCTTGCCTAAAATACCTTTATACCAGTAAGCTACTAAAAAACAGCAATTTTGATACTAAACGTCATTACAGTTTAAACAGTTTAACACTATATATATATATATGTGTGTGTGTGTGTGTGAGAGAGAGAGAGAGAGAGAGAGAGAATTATAGTGTTAAGGTACGCTATATTTATAGATAAAAGTGTCCAATATCAGTGATCGAACATATGTTGCCAAGCGGCAACAGTCTGTTTCATGCTTTAACGCGAACTTCAAACCATGCGTATCGACTATTTATATATGCTGGTTAGTTGTGTATTATGGGTAGCAAGTTCTATTGTGTTATCCTAACGTTTATAGGGTGAACGATAACGGATACATTTAAAATTATTCTAGAGGCTTATTTAGCAGAAATAATTGTGGTTCTGAATGCAGTCATTTGTTTATTTTTACTCATTATTTACAATTATTTGCTTAATTATTTGTTATTGAATTGCTGTAGCCTGTTATTGAACTCACAACTCTTTGGTTTATATATATCCACTGGAATACAGCAGTGGCGAACAAATAACTGTGATAACTACATAACTACCGGAAGGAGCATCGCACATGGAATGAGAATGATATTCCCCAGTGATCGTAATAAAATGTCCGGTTCGAAATTTCTAGCACCTGAAGAAGGCCAGAGCGTACATAGGTCGAAACATCGTAAACATAGCAATAAAGATGAGGACAACAGTCCGAACAATATAAATTATTTAGATTTTTTGCTAATTTTGTTTTAATTTTCCGGTGAATAATTAAGGAAATATTTAATCTACTACAATTTTCTTCAAACCTAGAATATATATATATAATCATCTGCAGACAGATCTATTTCGCTGTATCACTCCTTATCAGTACGGTTAGACATCCGGTTGTTTTTTTACCCAGGATTGAATTGAAACCCGACCGAAGTCGGCGATTCTACCTCTGAGCTATGGGCGCTCGGTAGAAGGAGGCAGACTTTTAGCGTGTGATATACCATGTATTCATACGCCAGTAGTCAGAGTGTTCTAATTCATTACTGAATGAACGATGCGTAGATGCTAGAGTAGCTACTGTTTTATCAATGTCAACCACTATATATATATATATATATATATATATATTAATACAGGTTTCATTGAATAATATAGACAAGTTCTGTCTATTTATTTTGTGTAAGATCCTTTCGTATGATCTGATTAGCTTAATAGTGTTGTCATGGAAAGACGACAAGAAATCACAATAATTGTTGATTTTTTTATCAGGGCTGAGCTTTCGGCTTACATAAGCCATTATCAAAGGATGAACATTTAATATTCAGTGAACATAGAACATTTAATTATTAACAGAGTGGAGTTATACAGAGAAAATTAAACAGGTCCATTTTTTGCGTCGCACGTGGCTGCAGGCCGAGAAGGAATGGTGGTAGTGGTTTTTTGGACAAATGAGAGTATAGTGGCATGAGGGGATTGGTCTAGAATTGCTACTACTATGGTGTAGGGGGTAAGTATAATAACTATGACCTCTCCCGTCGATTATAGGCATTGAAGTATGTTAGTGGAGGTGTCGAAATTTATTTTATTTAGGTTAGGTTTAAACTGTTTGATGTAGATAGCTTCTAGAATTTTAAGTTTTCGTTTATTATTTTCTTGTCTAAGTATATACGTATTTTCGACAAGTGTTTTCCTAAGAAGTGTGTGTTGATAGCCGTGGTGTTTTAAATGTCGGAATATGTTAGAATTTTCATTTAAGTGCAATGTAAGCCTCTGCGAGACCCAGACCGCTGACAAATAATATGTATATTGATTAATATATATATAGTTTGGAATATATAGTTTAGAAAACTACTCCGACAATATACATGCATCCATATCCTTCCATTTATATATTTATATATTCATATAATAATGTTGGCTGATATATATATATATATATATATATATATATATATATATATATATATATATATATTAAAAAAGGATTAATTCAAAGATGTTGAATGGCCATTTCGATATGAAGATCCCCATGGATCCACATCACCTCAGCAGCAGAAAAATCCTTTCAGAAACTGGAGAAAAATTAGTCTACTTTTCCTTTTTAAATAGATTTTCTTTTTAAACTTTTAAAATAGATTTTCTTTTAAACTTTAAAATAGATTTTCTTTTAAACTTTTCTCCAGTTTCTGAAAGGATTTTTCTGTTGCTGAGGTGATGTGTTATCCCCCGTGGGGATCTTCATATCGAAATGGCCACTCAACATCTTTGAATTAATCCTTTTTTAATATATATATTTGCTTTGTAATTTTTTATTACATGGAGCTCTCTTCCTGTATCATATTTTAATATTAAAATAAAATTTTTAATATTAATTAGGATCGGGTTTTTGGAATTTACCTTCCTGCTTTTTTCTCTTGGATTGAAGTATCTGAATTAAAATATATATATATATATATATATATATATATATATATATATAATATTAATAATTATATTAATAATTACTTTCTATCCGTCTCGAAAAAAAACAACCGAGTATAAACTCGGAGGGGGAAAAAATGGAAATAAAATAAAGGAAGAAACTAAGCATCTGAACATACGTCAAAGTACTCGTTTAAAAGAAAAAAAAACCTGAGACGAGAACTCTAACACTAAAGCGCTTAATACAACAGTAGAGCAAACAAGTAAGAATAAATCTAACCTAGAGCCAACAGACCTACCTAGGTTTCACCTAACGGATCATCAGGGCGAGCCGACTAACCCTGATGATCCGTCAGGTGAAACCTAGGTCGGTCTGTTGGCTCTAGGTTAGATTTATTCTTATATACTATAGTCATCAGCAGACTGATCTGTTTCGCTGTATCACAGCTCATCAGTATGGTTAGACTCCGATTGCTTTTTAACCCAGGATTGAAACCCGACCGAATTTGCGTCAGTCGGCGATTCTACCTCTGGGTTATGAGCATTCGGTAGAAGAAGGTAGACTTTTTAGCGCATATATCATTATACACGCCCAATAGCTAGAGTGCTATTCATTATATATATATACACACACACATTATAAGAAAAGGAAAGATATATATATACAACAGTAGAGCAAACAAGTAAGAATAAATCTAACATAGAGCCAACAGACCTACCTAGGTTTCACCTAACGGATCTTATATATATATATATATATATATATATATATATATATATATCTGAGGTGTTGAGATTTTTTCCTTATATGTATATGTCGTCATTATTTTAGACGGCATAATGATATAAATATTTTGCTATCATTTTTGACGGCACGGGCCTGCTCGTATATAATAAGTTGTGTCACTTTTTCTGGATGCTTCTTTGTTTTTCTCTCTCTAACTTCTGTCCCGCCCAAGAAAACAAAAACAAAGTGAACTCTGTATTGCTTCGAACGTCCGACCAAAATTTAAGTATGCACTATCTATCACCCCATTGTTCTGATGATTGTACTCCACATTTAATTTTTTTTATTTTATTTTAATCATTTCACCCTAAGCAAGCCTGGACTGCCACTGGTGCACAGGGGGTTATATTGAGAGAAAAGGCTGGATATAGGGAGTATTGAAGAAAGAAAATAGATGAAGGCAATTGAGGTTGCATTTAAATTTTTGAAGATGGTAGTTATCAGGAAAGCAAGTAAACGAAAAGGAATTCCGCAGGCAGGAAGTGCGGGAAAAGAAACTGTTTCAACGGAAAAAACGTGGGACCTAGACGCCAATCTAGTAGTGCGCTTAAATCGTGTGGTCGGGGCACCAGGGAAAAATCTCATCATAAAACATAGTAGAAAAGACAGAGGGAATCCACGATATGGATGCTAAATAAGAAGAGACGTTTATTTAATACACTTATTCACGGGAAGTGATACTTTGATCCGATGCTGGGAGGAAACAGATTCTCTGATCTTAAGCAACCTGGTACTAAAATTCATAAAGTATTGATACCATAGAAGAAAGTTCATCCGAACAACTATCATGAAACTCTTTATAGGAAAAAGCACAGAGAACCCACGTTACGACATTGGTGAAGTGACTGAAGCCGTGATGCCAGGTCAGGACCAAGAACATTGCAGATTCTTATTTCTATTTTATCACGAATCTCTAAATACATTGCAGAAGTACCACTCCAGATGTCCTAAAATTCTTAACAACGAATTAGGTTAAACACCGGAATTCGGAATGGAAGTTTTCTCCACATAATGAATTATAAGGGTGGAGGGCAGAATCTGATTTCATCATACAGCACCTCCTCAATGGTCGCTAAGTGAGAAGCTTTGCAGACTGCTATTTCAGGCTTGCTACGCTTGTAATGGGTTTATGCCAACTAGCTTAAGATAACTTTTATACCCCTTTTGCAACATTTGTGATATTTCTATTTTTTGTTTTGAGACCCTTATACATTGCAGTCGTGTGATGCATTCCAAAAACTGAGTAGAGTATTGAGAGACAAGCAAAGAAAAGAATACTGAACTCTTGCGTGATATTTATCCTCCTACATGGCAGCGAATGCTGAACAATTTTCTCAAAGATTAAAGAAAGACCCAAAGCAACAGAAATGTGGTTCCTCAAAATGATGCTGAGTATACAACCAGCCAAATTTAACATAATGATTATAATGAACATTTTAGAAGGTATATTGGGAAGGCCAAGTACGCATTCCTAACGCTAAGCAGAGTATTGTAAGACATGAAAATTTCGTTAGAAACAAAGAAAAGTGTACTGAACTTTTGCGTGATATCTGCGAATGCTGAACAATCTTCTCAAAGATGAATTGAATGCAACCAAAATCTGGTTTTAAAGAATGGTGCTGAGGGTTCCAGGAACCGAACATACGAGCAAAAAGAATAGAAACAAAAATGATACCTAACATCAGGAAGAGACATCTGAAATTTCTGGAACACGTGTTGAGTAAGGAGGGCTTGGAAAATCTTATCCTCACATGACAGGTAAAAAGGAAGTGTGACATGGAAAACAACTCATGACATACTTGATTAGCTTATGGCAGCGAATACTGAACAATCTTCTCAAAAATGAAAGAAAAGACTCAAATCAACAAAAATATGGTTCTTCAGAATGATGCCAAGGGTACCACGAACCAAACTTAGCATCAGGAAAAGACAACTGAAGTTTCTGGGACGCGTAATGAGGAAGGAGGGCTTGTAGAACTTGATACTTACAGGGCGGTTAGATGGAAAGAGAGACAAAGGAAAACAGCGCGTATCATATTTGATGTGCTTAAGTAGATGGATTGCAGAGTGAGGTTTGAAAGAGATAACATGACAAAAGGCATTAAGAATTACAAGGAACAGGAAGATGTGGACGTCCATAAACACCTAACGTCCTGAAGGGACACGGCACATACAAGACGGAACCGTAAATAGAATAAACTAATTGTGGGGCAGTGGATATCGGCTCGGAACGAGAAATCGGGGAGCCGTGTTCGAATGCCAGTTGAATTCTTTGCATTCATTTACGCACAAATACCCTTGGGAAAGGTATTAATTCGTCTCTTCCCTCCAGTTCTGGATTAAATAAGAGGACATATTGGGTTCTGTAGCCTTGGCTGGCAACCAATCGACCGCAGGAAGTAATGGCAACCTACTGCAGGATAGTCTTCGCCCAAAGCGTGTATCATGTATGGCACTTTACTAACTGACTGAATATAATAGTTGGAAAAATAATTAAAATTTGTATTGGGTATAAAGTGGGGGATCGGTTTTTTATTGTTATGAACTATTAAACTGCTCCATCACTAATACTTAATATAATAATGTAATATAATCTATCTCTTTCCCCTCTAGGTATGAGTCAAATAACAGGACAGATTGGGTTCTATAGCCTTGGTTGGCAACCAGTCTACCGCAGAAAGTAATGGCAATCTACTACGGGTTATCTTCTGCTCAGTCAGTCATGTCTCGAAAGAGACATGATCGCTCAAGCGTGTATCACGTGTGGCATTTAACTGACTGATCCTGTACATTACTTAGATATGCTTACAGCAAATGCAGTCCCAGTAGATTGTTATTAATTTTTCACTTCATTTGCCCTTTATATTCATTTGGGCAACATTACGACGATCAAAATTTTCGTACAATATTCTATACCGACTTGTTTTTTAATAAGATTTTTTAATAAGATCTTATAAATAGTCGTAAGTCCAGGGATAGTTAAAAAATACAGTCGTTAAGAGAGCAATTGCTGTAATATTTGGACAATTACTCTAAATTAGATTCCATATTTTTAATCATTTCCCCCAAGTAAGATGATAATGCCACTAAGGTCCAAGGAGTTATTGGAAGTGAAAGAAAATGAGAAGACTTCCGAAAGAAACCGGAAACCCAATCTTAAACTGGAAACCTCTATTCCTGTTAAAAACACGAAGGGTTGTGAACCGGGTGATAAATGAACCTACTTTTTTTCTTTCTTATTTTATTCATTTCACCACAAAGAAGGTGATAATGCTACTGCGACACAAGGGGCTAATAGAAATAAAGAAGATTTTAGAAGTAACCGGAAACGCAATTCTCTCTCAAGAAAGAATAAACCTCTAATCCTGTTTACAAACCGGAAAAGAATGTAAACCGTAAGATAGACGAACCTATCTACTCCGATTGAGGGTGAAAAATAGATAAATGGTAAAAAAAATTCAAACTTTAAACGAATCCATTAGAAGTAAATTTTAGAAGGAACCGGAACCCCAATCCTTCACAGAAAACAAGGGCTAAACCTCTACTCCTGTTCAAATAACTGAGGAGGAATGTGGATGTGAAGATAGGTGATACTGTATACTCCTAAGGGATGAATATCCAAAAGATAAAGTGGGAACATTTCTTTAATCCAACATATTTTGCCAGTGCTACTTATCCACGTAGACGTTATCGCAATTGATGCATTTATATTTTTGATACAAAGAGCGCACCTTGAAGTACTTTAACGGGGCCAGTCTTGATTTTTTTTAAGTACCCTTTTACGCAACGTGGCAGTTTCTTGACGGACCCTCCCCTAGTTAAGATAGACTTCTTTTGTCTACCCAGTTAAGGTAAGTGCCTTTTCTGGTCTGTTCCAGTCATTCTTATTCATGTCAAGATTCCCAGCCTCTCCATTTTTTTTGTCTCCCGTGTTTTTTGACCGAGTCAGTGTTTGATTTTCCTAATCCAATATATATTTTATATTTCCCTCTTTGTTAGTGAGTGAGCTTCTGGTTTCTGTCTAAACAGCGGCCACACATAATTTTTTGTGGGTTGGACAGATCCTACTGAAATCTGTTATTTTTAGTTTGAATATTTTGTCATATTTTAGTTTCGTTTGGGGATTTTAGCCCCTCCCATTATTTTGTATCGCTTTTTAATTTATATATTTGGAAAATTTCGACATAAATGAACTTTTTCTGTTACGCAATGTTAAGCTTTTGTGTAGGTTCCCTGTGAATATGTGGTATTGTGGCATATGTAGAATAAAATAGTGATGGATGAGTTCAAGAAAACTCTGAATTCAACCAGACTGCCTAAAGAAACACCACTTCTCCTGCGGTTGCAGTACATGAAGTGCTCCTACGGCTGTAATGCGTCACGGAATCTCTGGATCTAATCAGAATGTGCTTTCGATTCCAGTTGCATTCTCTTACTCGCTAATAGCCTTGGAAAAGATATTAATCCATTCTTCTCCCCCCAGCTATGGGTTAAATAGCAGGACAGATTGAGTTATATAATCTTTGTTGGCAACCAGTCTATTGCAGAAAGAAATGGCAACATACTGCAGGAAATCTTTTGTCTAGTCAATCATAGATCGAAAGGGACATGATCTCCCAAACGTGTATCACGTATGGCACTTAACTGACTCTAATCAGGAAGAATTTTAATATTAGTATCCGAAACCCTGTTTTGTTAATCTTTACATTTTTTTTATATTCAAATAATTATATTCATCGCTGCGTAAGTAACGAGAAGTTCGTGGAAAAATTGAATATAAATTTTAATTTCTAAATTCCAGTTTCTGGTTATTACCTATGACAAGTTTTAGCTCTTCGATGTAAACTGAACGACGAGAAGAGAGGGCTTAGAAAGTTTGACATTTAGAGGAAATTAGAGCAATTAATTTAACTGTAAAAAATGTTACTGCCTCAATATGAGATGGCAAGCGAAGTAATCTGGCTAAAAAATTTATTGCAATGTAGTAACTTTGATCCACCCTGGGTGCATGATATATATCACCTTGTGTCAGACTGAGCTAGGTTTAATACCTCCACACATTATCATTTTCTTTTCCTTTTTATAGTTCCCCCTTTCTTTTTCTTTCATTGTCTCATACTTTCTCCCCTCTATTTCTTTTCTAACTCTCCTCTATCACTATCCTCACCTCTCTCTTTCTACCACCACTTTCTCCCCTCTATTTCTCTCATCTATCGCTCCCTCACCTCCCTCTTCTACCACCTCTTTCTCCCCCTCTATTTCTCTCATCCATCACTCTCTCGCCTCCCTTTTCTACCACCTCTTTCTCCCCTCTATTTCTTTTCTCACTCTCCTCTATCACTCCCCTCACCTCTCTCTTTCTACCACCTCTTTCTTCCCTCTATTTCTTCTCTCTCCTCTATTACTTCCCTCACCTCTCTCTTTCTACCACCTCTTTCTTCCCTCTATTTATTCTCTCTCATTTATCACTCCTCTCACCTCTCTCTTTCTACCACCTCTCTCCCCTCTACTTCTTCTTTATCACTCCCCTCACCTCCCTCTTTCTATCACCTCTTTCTCCATCTAT
>JBBBDQ010000323.1:2157500-2192500 GCA_037127315.1 Ascarosepion bandense | reverse complement strand
GGAAGCAACGTCACGTCGGTGATAAAAGTGACTAAAAGCGGGCTGCTAAGGAATTATATTGCGGATCTCCTGTCCTCTCCAAACTCTACAGTTATTGCCTCTCTGCTTCTTACTTTTCTACTTGTTAGAAGTTCTTCTCTATAGTTCCTGACTTTAAAATCCCTTAAGAAACCTCAGGCACCTCTAATTATCGCCCTATCAACCTCCTACCGATTTTTGGCAAAGTGTTCGAGACCATTATCAATTCTAAAGTGCTACGGCATCTCACATCCCACAAACAGTATGGCTTCCGCTTCGCTAGGTCTACTACTGATATGCTAACGACCATCACCGAATACAGGCTCCAGGCTCCCAATAAGAACGTTGAAGCTTGAGCTGTTGTCCTGGATATCTACAGTCTATGGTGAACTGAGGCAAGAAAAGGCTCGTAAATTTTAATGCTTCCAAAATGAAGATGCTCCTCTTTAATCACCATAGACAAACATTCCGACATCCCATCAGTATGGATCCGACCAGATATAGCAACAATATTCAATGCATAAAGTGTTGATTTATGGGTCCCTTTCGATTTATAACCGATCTGGCTATTCCAATATTATATATATATATATATATATATATATATATATATATATATATATATATATATATTATTATTATTATTATTATTATTATTATTATTATTCTTTACTAAATTAAACCTGGAATAATGCGGGGTATTTCAAACATTGTAGGAATTACTCCACTGTGTTTGCCAAGACGTCAGATAGGTGGAGTTCTGTTCAAGACATGGACCTTCTTCTTCTTGTTTTTCTCCCTCCGTGATAACAATGGGACTTCTCTTCGTCGGGGGAAGAGTTTTTTCCTCCAGCAAGTCAGATGCTTAATTTCAAACAAGCCACGTGGGCATACACATCCACGCACACGCATACACATTCTTCTTCTATGTACCCTGTACTTTCAGGTCGTAGGCGGTCATGGGTTTCCACATCTCTCTATCCCTGGTGGCTCTTAGCACACTTTCTCCTGTTATACCATGCAACCCTCGTTCCATCATCCACCTGATCAGGTCCTTCAATTATGTTATCCGCTTCTTTCCCCTGTCTCTTTTTCCCTCTATCTGGCTTGTCAGTATCAGGTTCTCCAAACCCTCTTTCCTCATTGCATGTCCCAGGGACTTCAGCTGTCTCTTCCTGATGCTCACTATTAATTTCCTTTTTGTTTAATCATTTCTAATATCTCATCATTGCTCACATACTCGATCCATGATATTCGCAGCATCCTTCTGCAGAACCACATTTCAGTTGCTTCAAGTTTTTCCTTCATCTTCGATGATATTGTCTAGCATTCACTGCCATATTGAAGAAATGACATCACATAGCATTCCAGTACTCTCTTCTTTGTTTCTAGCGAAATTGTCCTGTTTCTTAATACTTTACTCAACTTTTGGAATTCTTCCTTCGCCATGCCAATTCGCCTTTAGATCCTTGTGTCGCACTTTCCGTCTTCTGTTAGAACACTTCCCAGGTATTTAAATTTTGTACCTAGTTGATTTTAGTATCTCCCACCTGTATTTGGCGTTTTGGGCTGATTTTTTTTTTTACTGATTACCATGCATTTGATTTTCTTGCAGTTTATTTGTAGTCCTTTCTTGTTACTCTCTTCAGCTACCTTCTGTAGGGGGTCTTCTAGTTTCCTTTCGTGTCTGCTATCAGCACTCTATCATCCGTCTCTTATGTTGTTTAAATTGTGGCCTCCGATGACGAATCCTGGCATAACTTCTTACGGCTACATATAAAAATGTCTTATTTATTTAAGTTGTTTGTATTCACTTGAATGTAATTTTTTGCTTCTTTTCTTTTATGAAAGATGTTGTGCTTTATAGGAATATGTTTAAAAATTGAATATTTAGGAAAACATTTATTCTGAAAATTTTCATCTTCATCAAGTCGTCACACATTCCGCTACAAATTGATGGCCAACAACTGCCACATTCATTAAAATCCTGTCACTTTCCGTTTGCTACACCATAAAATATAAAAGAGTTAAAATAAAATTTGTATAAAGATACAGTTCTTTTCTTTTCGGCTTACGGCCATATCACGTTGAATACATCGGTTCTCGCTCGATAAGCGAAGTTAAGCAATGTTGAGCCTGGTCAGTACTTAGATGGGTGACCGCTTGGGAATACCATGTGCTGTAAGCGTTTAGTGACGGATGTGCGTTGTGGTGCAGTGGATATCGGCTTGGAAAGAGAAATCGGTGAGCTGAGTTCGAATTCCAGTTGAATACCCTGTATTCACTTAAGCACTGGTACCCTTGGAAAAGGTATTAATCCGTCCCTTCCCTCCAGTTATGGGTTAAATAACAGGGTAGGACTTGGGGACCCTGACCTTAAAAACAATTCTCAATGAATCTTGATACTAGAAAAGAAAAAAGTATTACTAGACACAAAACTTATATAAAAACAACAATAAATTGCTGAAAGAAAAAGGTATTACCAGCAATAAATAAATAAAGTTTATTTGGCAATAAATGGCCCGTCGAGGTTGATATGCCACAAAACCAACCAACTTTTCTTTTATTAAACGTTTAGATGAGTAATGTAAATCACGTTTAATTCCCGTACATCCTTTCTCGTCATAGATGTTTTGCCGTTTTTTATTCCTTTTTTCTAACAGTGGTATATTATTGTCAATTTAAATTTTCTTCGAATTGTCTTATATATTTTCCATTCTATCGGATTGCATTCAATTTTGATAAAAATAAAAAATTAAAATAACATCACGCTGTTGTGACAATGCACAAACTTCGAAATCATTTCAAAGATCCACTTTATCGCAAAGAGTTTGAGTAATAAATGATTTCCGTTTTTCCTTTTTCCTTTTTTCCTTTTTTTCTTTTTCTTTTTTTTTTTTTGAGTCGAAATGTCGAAGCTTTAATGCGAAGAACCAACACGAACAGTGGACAGTTCATTTATACTTTGAACATTAACAGACGGAAACGAATCCTCCAATAAGAAAAACTTTTTTTAAAAATTGGTACACGTAATTTGTCTTTAACAAAACTTGTCCGAATTTAACATTTGCTGTCGAGATACACCCAAAATATGTGAGGAGTAAAGGTCTTTCTACCCACTTATTTTTTCTTTTGATTCTCTCTCTCTCTCTCTCTCTCTCTCTCTCTCTCTCTCTCTCTCTCTCTCTCTCTCTCTCTCTCTCATAGAAATTTTTTGCTTATAGTTTTTCCTCTTGGCCTTCTTTCTTCATCACTTTTTCTTGGATTCTTATTTCTTCTCTCTCTCTCTCTCTCTCTCTCTCTCTCTCTCTCTCTCTCTCTCTCTCTCTCTCACCCAAAATATGTGAGGAGTGAAGGTCTTTCTACCCACTTATTTTTTCTTTTGATTATTTCTCTCTCTCTCTCTCTCTCTCTCTCTCTCTCTCTCTCATAGAAATTTTTTGCTTATATTTTTTCCTCTTGTCCTTCTCTCTTCATCACTTTCTCTTGAATTCTTATTGCTCTCTCTCTCTCTCTCTCTCTTTCTTTCTTTCTTTTTCTTTCACTCATTCTCTCTCCTTTTGATTCTCGCTTCCTTTCTCTGGTTGATGGATTTTTTTACTTTCTTTTTAATTTTACTGCGGCGTGCTCTCTTGCCTCATCTCTGTCTGCCTTGACTTTCTCTTGTATCTCTCTCTCTCACACACACTCACTCGCTCTGTTCTTCTATCGCTATTCCACGCCCACATTGTTTTCTCTTTTTTAATCTCGCTTTTACTTTCTCAATCTTTAAGAATAAAAAAATTGGTTTATCTCTCTCTCCCACCATCCCTCCATCCCTCTCTCCCCTCTCTCTCTCTCTCTCTCTCTCTCTCTCTCTCTCTCTCTCTCTCTCTCTATTCGATTCAATTAAAAAGACCACTGCTGTTAACCACAAAGCGGTGGTTTGTCGACGACCACAGAAGATCGCTAACTGTTGCATAAGCTGTTTAGATTACATATAATGTGTCACCCATCAAACTGACATTATTATATAATAGTATAAAGTAATGCACGATGACAGCTTTTAAATAACTATATTTTTAATAAATTCGTCGTAGACTAAATGTTGCTTACGTATATTTTCCTAAATTTTTGCTTATATTAGTAATAAAAACAGGTCAAACTAGTGTTATGATAGTTTTCTAAGAGTACATTAGACGTGGCACAAGGCCGAACATATAGAGCATCGAGTGAAGATCACATTCACTACTCAGTCGTAGTTGATATAGCCAGACAAGCTTGCTAACCTTTATACGATGTCGAAGTGCCACCATTAATGTAATGAGATTTGTTGTGAAATAAAAAACTGTGACACAAGTCCAAAAGAAGGAGTATGAAGACTGGCCTTCTTACGTCAGAAAAATTTAATTAGACACAATTACTGACCCAAACATATTACAGTCAGTTGAGTGCCATACGTGATGCACGCTTGGGCGATCATATCTCGAAAGAGACATGACTGACTGGGCAGAAGATTATCCCGCAGTAGGTTGCCATTGCTTTCTGCGGTAGACTGGTTGCCGACCAAGGCTATAGAACCCAATCTGTCCTGTTATTTAACCCATAACTGGAGGGAAGAGACGGATTAATACGTTTCCCAAGGGTATTTGCGCGTAAGTGAATGCAATGAATTCAATTGGAATTCGAACTCGGCTCTCCGATTTCTAGTTCCGAGCCGATATCCACTGCACCACAACACACATCAGTAATCCTTATACCAAAGAGAACATTCTTACTACAATCAAAGTAATACCTCTGCGTTCCCCACCATAAAATCGAACTTGTTTCACATCGATGGCTCAGTGTGGAGACGAGGTAAATAATCTAATCTAAACTTATTTATAAATGGAACTTTATCTGTGTGTGTGTGTCTGTGTGTGTATGTATCCGTTTCCTATAGACTCCGAAACGGCTGAACCGATTTTCTTGAAAATTTACACAGATGTACTCTAAGCGTCTGCACGTGTTCTTAACTAGGTTTTGTGTCGAGGTAGCCCCGATAAATATCGAAAATCGAAAAAATTGGGTTATAGAAGGAGTGGTCCGATTTTAATCAAATTTGATACGCTCATAGACAAATACAAAAGAAACGATATTCAAAAGTTTCAAGGTTGCAGTTCTTACAATAGTGCAGAAAACTTGATATCGATACCAGCAAATCAAAATTTGACTTACATCCATTCATTTTCTTTCAGTCTACAGTTTCGCTTTAACTGGAAACAACTATTGCTTTTTAGTCTTTCGTGCCAACATCTAAAGAGTCTAAGTTCCAGGACTATGGATTAGTTTTAAAGCTTTCATTACACCCGAGCAATGCCGGGCTATACTGCTAGTACACCTTTAAAATAGTTTCTATCAGCCTTTTACATATATTGATAAAAAACGAACTTTACAACATAAATGGTGACATTTAATTTGGATATTTTTAAAAATAATATCTGAATAAATATTTAATCTTTGTTATTTATATTTAATTCAAATATTAAACATTTTTATGTATAAGCAATAATTATATCAATATTTTTTAATCCATGGTGTTTGTATAGAAAGAATTTACGTCTACTTTATCAAAATCTAGTCGTACGTCAGCCGAAAAATACCAGTTTGTTTAAATTTAAAGAAAACGTAAAATAAATGTAATATCGACTATTAAGACAATTTTATTTTCTGTAGTGTTGGTAGTAACCATTGTTGTCGTCTGACATTTCACATTCACACAAATTAGTTGAGTTGAACGGAAAGATGTTTTTTATCTAAATTCCAAATGATCTATTTAACTACATTTTCTTAAAACTATCATATTATTCAAGCAAGTGAAAAATAGTAAGTTTGCTGGAATAATCTTTAATATTATCATTATTAATACAAATATTTTAGTTGCTTTTATACAGAAAATCACAGATAGAAATGTAATCCAAAACATTGTCTTCAAAATGTGATCCAAAACATTGTCTTCATTAATATCATTTAGTAACAATACATCGCAGTGATTTGAGTGTCGTGGTTTTACAATGTGCTCATAGATGGTATATTTTGATACAGTTAGTGTTTCTGCCAATTCCCTTGTGTAATGCGGGTTATTCTCAATCAATATCTTGACTTGGACGTCATCGATAGGGGGAGTCTGCCCGAGTGTTCTTCATCAATAACGTTACGATCGCTAACTCTAAACTGAGCAAACCACTTCTGTGCAGTTCTGTCAGCTAAAGCACCTTCACCGTACACAGCACATACTTTTTTGTTGCTTACAAAATTGACACAAATTTTAAACTTCCTTTCTCAAATCTGTTTGATAAATTTGACGAGTTCTAGCGTGTTGAAACATGAACTACTAAAAATCGCCATGAATTTTCCAAACAACTCAATACAAAGTATCTACATTATTCGCACTATTGTCCTCATCTTTGTTGCCATTTGTAAGACGTTTCGGTCGTTGTACGCTCCGACCTTTATCAGGTGCTAGGAATTTCGAACCGAACCCTTTATTACAATCACTGAGGTATATCATTTTCATCCCTTACGTAGTAATGCCTCATTTGGAAGTCATGAGTTATCTCCCTATAACCCTGCAAGTTACTTGTTCACCACTGATGTAGCCTGGTATTGAACTCAATGTAAATAGTACCGTGTAACGCAATGATGTGTAGAGAGACCAGTAAATTCAAGCCATGCCAAGCGAACTCACCATTACGCGATTGTATAATAAACGGAGTTTTAACGGGTGTAACTCTCCGGTCTGTCTGTTGACTTCCGTTTAAGAAGCTCTCCATCCAGCGATGCTGGGTTGGGCCGTAGGGTAATTTTAAAGGATGATGGATTATAGAGTCTTAAGATTACTTTATCATCATCATTGTTCGCTATTTTTTCTTGGGGATGAGTCCAAATTACATTCCTAGTATTTACTTATTTTAATCATTTCACCCCAAGCAAGGCGGGATGGCCACTGGTGCGCAAGGTGGGGGAGGCGACAATGAGAGAAAAGACTGGAAACAGTGGGTATTGAAGAAAGTATATAACATGAACGGGATTCAAAAAGATAGAAGATACAGTGATGTAGAAGATAGCAATTGACAGTGCATTTATATTTTTTTTAGATTTAGTTACCAAGGAAACGAGGAAACGTAAGGTAGTTTCACAGCCAGGAAGTGTGAGAAACAAAACTATTGGATTAGAAGTGGTGGTTACATTTTTTTTTTTTTAATCGTATAACCCCGAGCAAGGCGGTAACGCCACTGATGTGCAGGGGGCTACGTAATAGTGAAAAGATTGGAAAAGAGAAATCCGGAAACCACATCCTAAACAGGGAACAAAGGATGAGCCTCTACACCTGTTCAATAGACGTGGGTGGAGTGTGAATCGGGCGATAGATAGATAGATCTATCTACTCCACTTGAAAAAAAAAACAAAGTGAGAAGATTGGAAAAGAGAAATCCGGAAACCACATCCTAGACAGGGAGCAAGGGATGAGCCTCTTAACCTGTTCAATAGACGTGGGTGGAGTGTGAACCGGGGATAGATTTAACTATTTAAAATGGTTGAACCTAGATGCCAATCTAGTCAGTCAGTTAAGGTGCCATACGTGATACACGCTTGGGCGATCATGTCTCGAAAGAGACATGACTGACTGGGCAGAAGATTATCCCGCAGTAGGTTGCTATTGCTTTCTGCAGTAGACTGGTTGCCGACCAAGGCTATAGAACCCAATCTGTCCTGCTATTTAACCCATAACTGGAAGGAAGAGACGGATTAATACCTTTCCCAAGGGTATTTGCGCGTAAGTGAATACAATGGATTCAGCTGGAATTCGAACTCGGCTCCTCGGTTTCTCGTTCCGAGCCGATATCCACTGTACCACAACGCACACCCAATCTAGTAGTGCGCTTAAATTCTTGTGGTCTGGGAACCAGGAAAAAAATCTTCAGAGCAGTTGCCATGAAAATATGTGTAGAAAAGGCAGAGGGAAGCCACGTCACGTCGGTGGAGAAGTTACTAGTGTCGAGCTGCCAAGTCGGAACCGTTTACATTGCAAATCCTTCTTTGGATTTTGTCGAGAACTTTGAGATGAATAGCAAGAGCAACGACCAGATATGCCAACAGTATTTAATGCACGGGCAAATGGTAGATTTATAAATGAGCAAGATGGATTCTGACAAGATTAAATTTTGGGGTTCGACACAGAGGTCCAACCTTTCTAACAGTAGGTGCACCTATAAATACGATGCAGTCGTTCCACATCAGGTCGGTTGAGAAAGTTAGGCCAAGGAGGCGCAATTTGTTACTCTCCAAGAGACTTGCATCAGCCATGCTAATGGCTGGTAGAAAGGTTTCTCTATGGTGTTTAAAGAAAAGCAGTTTGTTTTGGAGGCATTAAAATTTGCAAGCCATTTCCTGCCCCAGTTAAACACTGATTGGGGGGGGGGGTCCGTTTCAAGAGCAGCAGCGAGGTTTACTTTGTCGGCCTAGGCAGATTTCCTACTGAGACGGGAGTAAATGGCGGTGTCATCTGCGTAGATACCTACTTGGGAACTGATGACATGAAGATCAGAAACAGCGTAGGACCTAGGATATAACCTTGGGGGACACCCGCATTTGTGAATTTGATTTCATGATTTGAATGGATTAAATCAAACAACCTTCTAAATGTAACTTAGCCATGGAGCTTACACGAAAGGCTAGCATGTCAAACGCTTTCGAGATATCTAAGGCAACAGCTTGAGCTTCGCCGTTGTTATTAAAAGGCTGGTATATATATTCAGTGATAGCTGTCAGTACAACGGTAGTGGACATGGCGAATCGGAAACCATATTGTTTGTCAGAGAACAGGTCGTGAGAAGTGAGACATTTAATCACTTCTTTATTGATTAGGTACATGTTTCTTCAATATCTTTGTTGTGTTAATTTTACCGTACCAGCAGCTAAAATCATGCTAAGCACCTCCTCCAAATTTAACGCTACTTTTAGTGCACTGGGGCAAATATCGTTCCTTAGGACTGCGTCGAACGAACCTTCTCCCGTCACAACCGAACAGGTTGAACTTTAACTCATCATCTCTGAAATGAATACAATCTCACTGTTCTTCTGCCCATATAAGGTGTTCAGTGGTAAATTTCAATCGGCTCATTTGATGCCTTTTAGAAATGTAAGGCTTCGTAGAGGCTACTCGACTGTTCAGATTTATTTCATTCAGTCTTCAGGAAATAGTGTGCCTTGATATTTTAATGCCAAGGTTAGCATTAGCTCTTTTTGTTTATTCTTTACCAATCCGTCTGTCATTCCCTTGCAGTAGTTGTCCTCGGCCTGCCAGGTGGTTTCTTGGCTTCACAAGACCCAGTTTCCTCAGGTTTTCTTAAAATCCTATGACTAACACTTTTAGATTTCCCCACACGCTTTGAAATATCCCCAATCGAGAATTTATCTCCATTACGTAACTTGACTATCAGTTTTCTAAGTTCCATCGACGTCACAGACTTTTTCGCCATGTTTACAATGCAAGAGCCAGTAAAGAGCCGGTGTAATTTAATAAAAATACCCGATTTTATATTCTTACACTAAAAAGATTTTCAATACTGCAAAATAATTATTAAATTTTATGGATTTATTTAATCGTTCTGATGTTTTTGAGCATCTATTTTTTTTTTTTTCAAATGTTATATAATTATTCTTATAACTTTATCAAAATAATTTTATTGGGCTTTACATTTTGGAATTATATAATTTACTTTTATTTCCTTATTCTTCCTTGATAAAATGTTCTATGAAGCTTTAAAATAAAAAGTTGTTTCATATTTAGACTTTTTCTTAACATCGTTTTAATGTTTACGCTCGATACTCTAGGTGAACAATTCAACTAGAAAATATTTTTAAAAAAGACTTAAAATAAAGACCATTCCATTCTACATGCTAATACTTTCAGACATTACTTTCCATTCCAATGATTTTTGGAATGTAGAATATTTTCTGCCCATCTAAACTTATATAATAAATGGAACTGTGTGTGTGTGTGTGTGTGTGTGTGTGTGTGTGTGTGTGTGTGTGTGTGTGTGTGTGTGTGTGTGTTACCTATAGACTCCGAAACGGCTGAACCGATTTTCTGGAAAATTTACACAGTTGTACTATAAGCGTCTGCGAGTGTTCTTAGCTAGGTTTTGTGTCGAGATACCCCCGATAAATATCGAAAATCGATAATCGAAAAAATCGGGTTATAGAAGGAGTGGTCCGATTTTAATAAAATTTGATACACTCATAGACAAAGGTATAAGAAACGATATTCAGAAGTTTCAAGGTTGCAGTTCTTACAATAGTGCAGAAAATCGATAATATACATATATAAAAGGCAAGATGTTTGTGTGTGTGCCTGTTTATCTACCTGTATGTTTGTATTTTTTCAGCCCTTTTATTTTAGTTTTTGCTTCGGGTTTGGCTCTAAGTAGGTATAATTGTAGTTCTTAGTCTCAGCCATGATACCATTTACTCAGAGGACTTGTTTAGCCTTCAAAATTCAGTTTACAACGAAAAAAGCTTATTTTATACCGATACCAGGAAATCAAAATTTAACTTACATCTATTCATTTTTCTTTCAGTCTAGGGTTTCGCTTTAACTGGAAACAACTATTGCTTTTTAGTCTTTCGTGACAACGTCCAAAGAGTCTGAGCTCCGGGACCATGTATTAGTTTTAAAGCTTTCATTACACCCGAGCAACGCCGGGCTCTACTGCTAGTTTATGAATATATTCCAGTTAAATAATGCTTCATTCTCGTATTTTATTGAGTCTTAGATAATATAAACTACCAGAAAGTAAAATTAATATTTGGCTGGCAAGTTGATAACGAACATTTAAGAAAGCGAAAGAGAGCTTATGAAGTTTATCTTTGTCATCTCGCCGACATACATAGAAGGGCACTTCGTTTTTATCTTCTCTCTTAACGTAATCATCAGAATAATTTAAATATAAATAATTTCTTTAGACTATTTAGACCAAATCAAAGCTCCTGTGCCAGACACAAAAATCTTAGTAGAAATAGTAATGCCCAATAATAGGTGTCAAATTATACAACACAAGGCAACTGCGTAAAAATTTAAAAAATAAAATACATTTATTTACATTTTTCTACTACGAAAATTTGCGTTGTGGGGCAGTGGATATCGATTCGGAACGACAATTCGGTGAGCTGAGTTCAAATGTCAGTTGAATTCCTTGCATTCACTTACGCCCAAATACCCTTGGGAAAGGTATTAATCCGTCTCTTCCCTCTAGTTATGGGTTAAACAACAGGATAGATTGGGTTCTATAGCCTTGGCTGGCAACCAGTCTACCGCAGAAAGTAATGGTAACCCACTGAGGGATAATTTTCTGTCCAGTCAGTCACGTCTCTTTCGAGATATGATCGCCCAAAGCGTATATCATTTATGGCACTTACTGACTACGAAAAAAGGGTACAAACAAAATGTCCTTTTGTACACCTATTAAAACGGAATAATAATTTTTGATGAAGGGTCAGCAGTGAAAAATAGAAAAAAAATTACAAATGGAGAAAAGACAAGGATTTTTTTTAAATCACGAAAGAGCAAACAATAAGATAATAAAAAATCAAAGGTTCAACAATTTTTTATTAAAAAAAAAAAAAGAACTACTTGCAAATTGTCCTACAAGCGTTTTCGGGACACAGCATTTTTTTCTGAAAGTCCTTTTTTACGCATTTCGTTCATGAGAAAATTCCTCAAAAATTCTTTCGTTTTAGGTTGTCTAACCACAGGAGACTTTTAACTAAAACTTCCAATTTCTCTCGTCTCTCTGCGACTGACTGGCTGATATCAGAACCTTCTTGATGTTTTCTTGATGTCAATGCCTTCTTTGATGTTAACTTGCCTTCTTCCCTTTCTGTCAGAAGTTCGTCTCGCTTGCAAAAGAGGTCGTATTCTCGTATCTAATAACCTGAACATGATTTATTCAAAAATTTAGGCTCACCTATTCAGGATGATCTTAGAGTTTGATACCACGTCTCTCATTGTTCAGTATATCCGATAAACATAATATCCATAAACCAGTTGTCCAGTGCCATACATGATACACGCTTGGGCGATAATGTCTCGAAAGACATGGTCAGAAGATTTTCTCGCAGTAAATTTTCATTACTTTCTGTGGTAGACTGATTGTCAACCAAGGCTATAAAACCCAATCTATCCTGCTATTTAACCCATAGCTGGAGGAAAAAGCGACGATTAATACCTTTTCCAAGATTATTTGTGCGTAAGTGAATGCAACGAATTCAACTGGAATTCGAACTCAGCTCTCCGATATCTCGTTCCGAACCGATATCCACTGCACTGTAACGCACATTCTTTTTAACCACGGAACCGAAAAAGACATACATTTGTGACAAATTTTACATAAAAATACACTTCCCTCTAAAAAGAACGTGAAATCACTTAGACGATTACGCATTTACACAAGGGGAACATTTTAAATATAATATACATATTTTTTATATAAAATCCCCATAAAACGCATATCATATTCACCTGCCGAAATAAAAACATTAACAGCGATGGACAGGAAAAAAAAACAAAATTTACTAAATATTGTCTGAAATTCGGTAAAGTCTGTTTATATTCACTTACTCTTAATGTTCCCGCGAAAACTATGGATTCACTTCCCTTTGCTTTGTCATAACACCAGGTATCTTAACAAAAAATATCTCGGGCACATGAATGCACTCCTATAGATCAAAGGGAAATAAGCCTAAATATCATTTTAATTTATTTTTATCTTTTTTATGAGATAGCGATATAAATTTGTATATATCAAGAACTATTTTGGGGGAAAGATGAATGGCAAAGTGAAAGAAGATTTTGCGAGACGAGTTTCGTCATTTATGACTATATTTGTTTCCCTTGACAAGACTACACATGCGCACGAACGAGAGACGCTAGGATTTTTTCATTTTACTATATATTTCTTTTACACTATTTACATTATTTGGACTATTGTTCTCATCTCTGTTGCCATTTGTACGACGTTTCGGTCGTTGTACGCTCCGGCCTTCCTCAGGTGCTAGGAATTTCAAACCGAACCCTTTATTACAATCATTTGGGTATATGATTGCGTAGTAATGCCTCGATTGGAAGTCATGAGCTATCTCACTTTAACCCTGCAAATTACTTGTTCACCACTGCTGTAGCCTGGTATTAAACTCACAACACTTTGGGTCAAGTCACAGGAACTAACCAACATCTATATTCACGGGCCACGTGTCCATGACTTCCAATCGAGGCATTACTAAGCAAAGAATGAAGATCATATACCCCAGTTATTGTAATAAAGTATTCGGTTTGAAATTCCTAGCACCTGAAGAAGGCCGGAGTGTACAACACCCGAAACGTCGTACAAATGGCAACAAAGATGAGGACAATAGTTCGAATAATGTAAATAGTGTAAATACTACCTCATCACAGAAATACAGACAAATATATTTCTTTTGGTTGTTTCAATATATAATCTATCCGATTTCATCTGAATGCGATTAGTGTAATGGCGTAAATATTCAGAAGTTAGAAGTGGACTAGCAGTATAGCCCGGCGTTGCTCGGGTGTAATGAAAGCTTTAAAACTAATCTATGGTCTTGAAGCTCAGACTCTGCCTAAAGAATATTTGTGTGAGAATCGGATAAAAATTGTGGATTTGTATTAAGGACATACAGACAGATAAACAGACACACACACAAACATCTTGCCTTTTATATATATATATATATATATATATATATATATATATATATATATATATCCCCACCACCGTATAACCTTCCCTTTCTCTCCACCTATGTATCTGTCATCGCACCTGCTTTCTCAGCTTTCTATTTTTCCTTTCTAACTAGTTTGTACTCCTCACTCTTCTCTAATTAATCTTTTTACATTTATGTAGACCCCTGCACATCAGTGGCGTTTCCGCCTTGCTCGGGGTGAAATGATTAAAACAAAAAAAAGAAAATATATATATATATATATACACGTGAAAAAATCACAAGATCGCCAAGACCTACCGCGGTTTCGCACAACGGTTTTGCTCTACGTTACTTCCTCTTTGTTAATTCGAATTGGTTAGTTTGTATCGAGCACTTTTCTTTCTTTGTGGTTGGTTCCGTTTGAGGGTTTTTTTTCTTTGCTGCGAGGTACTGTATGTATTGTCGGTACTCCGCGGTTTTCTTTTTTTTTTCCCCTCTTGTCCAACGCTTTATAGCGACGGACAGTAACGGACTTAGATTCTGCCGGTTATTTGTGGTCCTCAAGGTTTGCTTTTGTAAAATTTTAGGATCTAGATACGTACAGAGTCAGTTTTATTATTATTATATATATATATATATATATATATATATATATATTATCGATTTTCTGCACTATTGTAAGAACTGCAACCTTCAAACTTCTGAATATCGTTTCTTATGTCTTTGTCTATTAGTCCATTAAATTTGATTAAAATCGGACCACTCCTTCTATAACCCAATTTTTTCGATTCTCTCTCTCTCTCTCTCTCTCTCTCTCTCTCTCTCTCTCTCTCTCTCTCTCAAACCTTCTTTCGTTATTCATTTAATCAAGCTAAGTATTTTCTGCGTTGTTTTCGGAGGTCTCTCTGACCTTCAATCTGTCCTGTGAGTATCAAAATATTCATGCGCTTTTTGAAATTCGAAACTGCTTTCTATTGTTCCTTTCTAACTAGTTTGTACTCCTCACTCTTTTCTAATTAATCTTTTTACATTTATGTAACCCCCTGCACATCAGTGGCGTTTCCGCCTTGCTCGGGGTGAAATGATTCAAAAAAAAAATCTCTTTCTGTCGTTAAGTAAAAGTGTCCTTTTTGTTTCCATTTTAACCAAAACTTCGACATTGCTCATACGTTTAGACCATGAAATTCTCACATATCTACGTAAACACACGCAACATAAAACATTCCTGTCGCGCTTAATCCGTGTATAATTTCGTCTTTCAAGGAATCCGCTCTTTCTGTTACATTATGCCGATTCCTCGTCATTAGTCATTTTGTCTTTTATTTATTCAGATCAGATAAAAAAAACTAGGCATTAGTGTCATATCTGAGCTAAAGCTGCTCAATCCTAACTTCCCAGCCTTGACAGACTTCAAAAGTGTTTACGCGGCCTTGTGGGTGATGAATTATATTTCACTTTGCAACAAGTTTAAGACCGACGAAACGTCGCAAGCCTCTCGCTACTCTATCGGTATTTTTATAGAAAATGGTCTGACGGGTTACATTCATTCGTCCCGCTAGTTCAGGTTTTGACGAGTACAACTGAAAGCCGCCATGAAATATACACAGGGACGATTTCGTATTAGTAAGAAGAAAATTCTATTCGAGCAACTTATTTTCAAGAACTACTACTTTATGAAACAGACTCCCGAGAGGGTACTTTCATCTCTCTCTCTCTCTCTCCCTTTTTCTTTCTTTCACCTCAGTCTTCATTATAACAAAACAGTTCAGATCTTTACGAGTACTGCTGAAACCCACCATGCCATCTATACAGGGACGAACCACCCTCACACTGTTCGCATCAGTAAGAAAAAAATTCTATTTGAACAGATTCTTTCCAATAACCAGTACTTCTTGGAACAGACTACTAAGGGAGGGTCTCTCTCTCTCTCTCTCTCTCTCACACACACACACACACACACACGTCAGTCTTCATTATAGCAAATTTTTCTGGTTCGAATAAATCACTCATTATCTATACTTTTCAATATCTGTCCTTTTGAGGATATTTGTATGATTTTAAACAATCATAATATTTTAAATTCCAAATATAAGTGTCCTTTTTATTTATATTTTACTTAAAAGTATCTCGATGCTTACAAACCGACCAGCGGCTTTGTAAATGTTTTCCATCTTGCAACACGTTTCTCACAAATGAAAAGTAGCAAACGTCTCGATTCTCCATCTATATTTTCATCGCAAAGATTCTGACAAGCTACATTTCTTAATTCCATCAATTCTGACCTTCATAACCTGGAGCCGCCATTTCACATATCCTGGAAGGAATCATCCCAATTCATTTTGTATTCTCTTGGAAAGGAGGAAGTTCCCTTCGCGCAGCTTATTTCAAGTAGCCGGTACTTTCGGGAACTTTCCATATCTCTCTCTCTCTCTCTCTCTCTCTCTCTCTCTCTCTCCACACACACACACACACACACACACACACACACATACACACTCACACACATGCACACATACACAGACACAAACTTCCTTCCTCCCTACCTCTCTCTCTCTCCCTCTCTTTCGAGCAATTTCTTGTCCTTTGTTATTTTTAATAAATTATGCCTTTTTAATTCTCAGCATCCTCCTGTTGAATCAAATTTATGTTGCTGAAACTTTTTCTTCAACTGCGAGGAGATTTTCCAGCATTCACTGACATAAACGCAGACAGTATTTTAATTTACCATTAATTGACTCCGTGGCATTTATTTCTCGTGTCAAACCGGAACTTGTCATGTTGATGTTTCCGATACGGTTGATAAAGATATTTTCTTCTGTGTACCGTGAACTTTCAGGACGTCAGCGATCATGGCTCTCCACTACTTACTGTCCTTTGTGGCTCTTAGTAAGAATTATCTTTTGGCTATCTCTCCTAATCGCTGTTTTGCCAATCATTTACACAAGCTCTTTGAGTAGGTTATTCGTTACTTTCGACTGTCTCTCTTGCTTTAAGTGTTCTGTCGTATCTTCTAAGCGCTCTCATTACATGCCCAAGAAATTACATCAGTCTCTTTGTGTCTCTATTTTCTCAAAAAATTAGTTGCTGCTCATATGTTCAGACCATGGCATTCTCAGCATCCTTCTGTAGAACCGCATTTCTGTTGCCTCAATTTTATGCATCATATGAAAGAGATTGTCCGGCATTAACCGCTAGGCAGATTCATATTGAATAGTGAGTTCTAACCTCGCCGGGGACAGTGCATTTGCAACCCCGTAATTAAATTTAATAGATGTTAAGATCGTTGCTTATTTCGAGTGGGTACAAAGCGTGGTTAGCAGCAGTCAATGTTCAAGGACTTTGTATGTTGGTTTTGAGGCATAAAGTCGCTAACTGCGCAGCTGGAAGATTGGCGCTACACATTCTAGTTGATTACAATTTTTAAACATTTCATTGTATGCCAGATAAAAATGAATAAATATGAAGAACAGTTTTCGATAGATAGAAAAAGAGAGAGGATGAAAGACTAAGATAAAGAGAGATAGATATGAAAACGCTGAGATAGATAGATAGATAGATAGATAGATAGATAGATAGATAGATAGATAGATAGATAGATAATGAAAAGAGAGAAGGAGAGGAGAGAGAAAGAGAGAATGAAGAGACTGGGATAAGTACATAGGCAATGAAAAGACTGGGAGAAAAGAGAGAGAAAAAGAGAGATGAAGCGCTTGAGATAGATAGATAGATAGATAGATAGATAGATAGATAGATAGATAGATAGATAGATAGATAGATAGATAATGAAAAGAATGAAAGAGAGGCGAGAGAAAAAGAGAGAATGAGATAGATAAATAAATAGATAGATTGAAAGAGAGGAGATAGAAAAAAAGAGATGAAGAGACTGATATAAATACATTGATAATGAAAAGAGTGGGAGAAAAGGAGAGATGAAACGCTTGAGATAAATAGATAGATAGATAGATAGATAGATAGATAGATAGATAGATAGATAGATAGATAGATAGATAGATAGAGCTATATTTTCTAATGATATTTTTTTTTAATGAAAGCGGAGGTTGATATAAGCGGAAGTTTTGGAATTTTTTTTTTTTCGTAGGCTAAGTAGAGAGCATTGGCATGTTTGTTTTATAATCATATCGCCCCAAGCAAGGCAGTCTACTGCCACTGGTGCGCAGGAGGTTACATAGGAGGAAAGTTATGAGAAAGCGTGACAAATTATAGGGCGTGTCAGGAAGTGGGTCAGAGAAGGGTTAAGATATTGAGAGTGGAGTGGACGGAGAAAAGAGCATGAGAGAGGGGATGCAAGTTAGCAAGATAGGAGATGACTATTGACTTTACATTTAAACTCCTGGAGATTGTAGCTGTCGGAAAAGCAAGTCAACGGAAGGGAATTCCACAGGCGGGAAGTGCGGGAAAAGAAGCTGCTGGGGTAGAAATTGCGTTTACATTTTATTGGTTTCACAGTAAAAGAGTGGGACCTAATTGCTAATCTTGTTGCTCGAGCAAATTCATGCATAGGGGGAATCAGGGAGCTAAGTTCATCGGATCAGAAGCCGTGAAAATATTTGTAGAAGAGACACAGGGAAGCCACATTGCATCGGTGAGAAAGTGACTGCATATTGACTGCCAGGTCAAGATCGATCACATTAGAGATTCTCTATTGGATTTTGTCAAGGACCCCTAGGTGGATAGCAGGGGCACCCGACTTGATATGGCAGCAGTATTCAATGCAAGGGCGGGTGGTAAATTTATATATGTGCAAGATGGATTATTAATTTCTTAATTCTAAATAATCACTTTTTTAAAAATTGGAATGTCTTTTAGGATGTTTACATTATAAATAAATAAAAATAAATAAATAATCAATAATAAATAAGTAATCAATAACAAATAGAAATAAATAAATAAAAATAAATAATAAATAATAAATAAAAAATCAATAATAAATAAGTAATCAATAATAGATAAAAATAAATAAATAAAAGTAAATAAATAATCAATAATAAATAAATAACCAATAATAAATAAGTAATCAATAATAAATAAGTAACCAATAATAAATAAATAATAAATAAGTCATCAATAATAAATAGAAATAAATAAATAAAAATAAATAATCAATAATAAATAATAAATAAAAAATCAATAATAAATAAATAACCAATAATAAATAAGTAATCAATAATAAATAAAAATAAATAAAAATAAATAAATAATCAATAATAAATAAATAATCAATAATAAATAAGTAATCAATAATAAATAAAAATAAATAAATAAAAATAAATAAATAATCAATAATAAATAAATAACCAATAATAAATAAGTAATCAATAATAAATAAAAATAAATAAATAAAAATAGATAAATAATCAATAATAAATTAATAACCAATAATAAATAAATAATCAATAATAAATAAGTAACCAATAATAAATAAATAATCAATAATAAATAAGTAATCAATAATAAATAAATAATCAATAATAAATAAGTAACCAATAATAAATAAATAATCAATAATAAATAAGTAATCAATAATAAATAAAAATAAATAAATAAAAGTAAATAAATAATCAATAATAAATAAATAACCAATAATAAATAAGTAATCAATAATAAATAAGTAACCAATAATAAATAAATAATCAATAATAAATAAGCAATCAATAATAAATAAAAATAAATAAATAATCAATAATAAATAAATAATCAATAATAAATAAGTAATCAATAATAAATAAAAATAAATAAATAAAAATAAATAAATAATAATAAATAAATAACCAATAATAAATAAGTAATCAATAATAAATAAAAATAAATAAATAAATAAAAATAGATAAATAATCAATAATAAATTAATAACCAATAATAAATAAGTAATCAATAATAAATAAAAATAAATAAATAAAAATAAATGTGTAATTTGAAATAAGAACAGAATTTGGAATTTTTCTCGCAAATTAAGGCGAGACGTGGGGGATGATTATTAGCCCACCGAACGTAATAAAGTGTAAAAGCCTAACTGTATGTTATAAGTCTTCATAACTGGACATTTTTAAATTCTTTAAGACTAAAGAACAAATAAATAAATGAGATTTAGTTTCCTTCCTCTTCCATCCGTTTCGTTCTCTTTCAGTTTTCCCTTCCTTCGAATTCTCGGCTTTTCCTTATATAAACTCTGCTTCGTTCATTTTGTCTTTTTTCTCTCCCTGTCACTCTCTATATTTTGTATTGGCCCCACTTCATCCACTAAACACTGTTATTTTTTGAGTTAATTTTCTTCATCATTCGTCTCGCCCACTCTTTAACATTTTCACGTCGCTCTCTCGTTTTCAGTAACATTCTAACCCCCCCCTCTCTCTCTCTCTCTACTTCTTCCCTTCTCTTTCACTTTTCTCTACCCTTCTCTGTTTCTCCCCATCCTCTTTCTCTTTCTAGTTATCTCGTTCTCTCCAAAATTTCAGTAAAGGCCTATCCAATGACATTTACTAAGGAGACGGTAAAGAATGCATTGTGACTACTCACACTGTTAGGGAATGAATTCTTTCGTCTATTATTTGTTTAATGTGTCGGATCCTCGGAGATGCCAGCCGGGAATTTTCAGCAGCAATGTAAGTCTCAAATTCGATGTATCTATCTGTCTTTGAATCTGTTCTTATCCTGCCAGCTTCTTCAGTTTATCCTTTCAACTATCCATCGATTTCTACGAGGCTCTGTCATTTTAACTCTTTTGTTTTGAAAAGTAAATCTCTCCATAAAAAAAAAATGTCTTCCTTTATTTACAAAAATGAACGAAAATGAATGACAAATGGGAATATTTACTGTTGCAATTTTTCAAAAGGAGGGTGTCCACATTCAGAGGAATTCGAAATGTGGAATTTAGGGGAGGAGAGGACAAACATTGTTTTTTCTAAAGGTTTGATAGATAGATAGATAGATAGATAGATAGATAGATAGATAGATAGATAGATAGATAGATAGATAGATATTTAATATGAGCGTGGCCTGGCACAGAAACAAAAATGTAGCTTTAGGTAGAAACAAACTCTTTTTTTATTTAATGGACAGTAAGTATAATTGATCTTCAAAGGTTTCTTATTGTTGTGGTATATATATATATATATATATATATATATATATATATATATATATTTGACAAATTGGAAAATGTTTCATTGAAACCAGATTAGACTCCACGCTTGACGATTTCCATTTGTCGAATTTCTTAAAAACACACACACACGCACCCACATACATATATGCATGGCATATCGATATGTAATTTTCTTTATATATCAAGAAAAATTATTATAATCTTTTTCTTGACATAATGTGTGTGTGTGTGTGTGTGTGTGTGTGTGTGTGTGTGTGTGTGTGTGTGTGTGTGTGTGTGTGTGTAATTTTTGTTGAAAACCTCTCAACCCGCCCAAGAAGTCATTGCAACCCATAAAAATCTGGTGTTTGATTATTTGGTCAAAGTTTGGTAAATTGGTCAGACATAAAAATTTTTAACACGCATAAACACACACACATATACATGTGTGTGTGTGTTTATATATATATATGCAACGGTTGCGATGGATAAATTATCGTTTAAATTACGCAAAAATGAAAATAATACTAACATCTCATTTTAGCAGTTATATTTATCAAAATTGCACACAAATATCTTGGACTGCTAAAATGTTAATTTATTCAATGAAAACGCCATTGACTTCAACCACGGCCGCCAGACGACTCCGGAATCTCTTGAATCTCTTCTGGACGGTCTCCTTGTTTAAGGTGGTGAATGCTATCATAGTCTTTACCTTCAGTTCATCTTTGGTGATACAAAAGGTTTTATTGGAGTCTCGGTCAGCTGCACCCCACACATAACAATCAAGTGGGTTGCTGACTTGGGAGTCAGGTGACCAAATGTAAAGGGTGAAGTTGATCGCAGAAATTTTTCTGACAGTCATGACTGAGTTCTCCTGCTTGTGTGGCTTAGTGCAGAGTCCTGGTGCCAGACACTGGATCTTCCAGAAGTCACTCTCCTTGACTCATGACTGCACTGCCTCCTCAAGGCATTTGATGTAGGCTCTCCGTGTTGAGACTGAAGCTCTGTGTGAAGATGAACGGAGGCATAACGTTGGCAACACAAGTGATCACTCCAAACACCATGATGCTGACTAGCTATACCCATCTAACTCTTTCCAGATTCTCAGCGCTGTCACAAGATAGACACCAAAACGCTCTGAAATGTTCGTATTGATGCTTCTCGCGAGATTGCTAAGTAGTACAGAATGCCGTTTCCAGATTTCTGACAGAGTGAATTGCGTCAGGTTCTTTTCTCACATAGGGTGCCCAACTGACCCTACTGTACTGAGTTGCCGACAAAATCACTAAACAAACAACGGCCAGGAACGAAATTAAAAATATAAAATGGCGACAATTTATCCATCCCACCTATTATATATATATATATATATATATATATATATATATATATATATATATATATATATATGTATCATATTAAAAAATTCCGAATTCTACATTGTTGAATAGCTATTTCAGCGAGAAAATTCTCGCTTCTTCACCAACGATCAAAAACAAAATTTATTAATTCAAACATGCTACAAAAATTCATATACCAGATTCATGACTCGATATTATTCTAATCTCTGTCTCTGCCCCTCTGTTTTTTTATGTTTGGACGACAAATTTTATATATATATATTTTTCTTTCTTAATTCCTGCATTTTTTTTAACTTCCTGTATATGGATATGTTTTTGGGCTTCATCCGGTATATGAATTTTTGTACCATATTTAAATTAATTAATTTTTGTTTTTGATCGTTGCTGAAGAAACGAGTGTTTCTCGCTGGAATAGCTATTCAACGAATGTAGAATTCGAAATTTTTTTGTCATATAAATATTTTGCTGTGTAAATAGATATGTTTACATCGAGCTCCCACCTAGAAAATTTTTAATATTAAATGAAATTAATATTAATAGGATTTGTTTTTTTTATCTATATGCTCTTCCTTTTTGGAGGATTATATATATATATATATATATATATATATATATATATAATCATCTGCAGACAAGCCTATTTCGTTGAATTACAGCTCCTGGGTGTAATTGCATTAATCTGTTTTGCTTCAAGCCGGGATCGAAATCCGACTGATTTGTCATCAGGTGAATATACACTAACAAGCAACTACAGGCCTCATATGTCGATTTGCTCAATACCTTCAAGGGAAAGTAGACCGAAAAACCTCAGAAACTGTGGAATATACACCAAGCTACTCGGGTTTAAGCCATTAGGTATCGTCAGGCACAGGTGCTGAAATTACCAAAGATGGGGAGGGGATAAAAAAAAAACGAATTTATCCGGGTTCGTATGTACCATGATTTATTTCTTCTTCTTCTTCTTCTTCTTCTTCTTCTTCTTCTTCTTCTTCTTCTTCTTCTTCTTCTATGTGCCTTGTTCTTTCAGGACATAGGCGATCATGGCCTTCCACGTCATCCTATCCCTGGTGGCTCTTAGCACGCTTTCTCCTGTAACGTCTCTCAGACCCAGTTCTGTCATCTACCTGCTCAGGCCCTTCAAATATGTTATCCACTGCTTTCCTTTGTCTCTTTTCCCTTCTATCTGGCCTGTTAGTATCAGGTTCTCCAAGCCCTCCTTCCTCATTGCATGTCCCAGGAACTTCAATTGTCTCTTCCTGATGCTCAGTATTAATTTCCTCTTCGTTTCCATTCTTTCCAACACCTCTTCATTGCTCACATGCTCGGTCCACGATATCCGCAGCATCCTTCTGTAGAACCACATTTCAGCTGCTTCAAGTTTTCTCTTCATCTTTGTTCATATTGTCCAACATTCACTGCCATATTGAAGAACTGACGGTGATTTTGGTTTTACATCCCGAAGGCTTTTATCCCTTCAAATTTTTCCAAAAAATCCTTATTTCCGTGCAAATGTATATGCTGAACTCCAATCAACAATTAAATATTGAAGAAACCTACCTTTTTTATGTTAACGACCAGAAAAAAAATCGAACTTCTCGCTGTTTTTGTCACCCACTACCAACTAAGAATTAACACATTCGCTGCTGCTATCGCCCGGTTCACACTTCACCCACGTCTATTGAACAGGTGAAGAGGCTCATCCCGTGCTCCCTGTTTAGGATGTGGCTTCCGGCTTTCTCTTTTCCAATCTTTTCACTCCTATGTAGCCCCTTGCACATCACTGGCGTTACCGCCTTGCTCGAGGTAATATGATTAAAAAAAAAAATCACTTTAGGTGTAGGAAGCTAATGTCGGCCTATTTACTTCCTTTATTGAAAAGTCTGTGAAGAAATTACTACACGATTTAATTTTTTTCGGAACTCAATTTCAGCAGAGAGTTGCGTTTATTTGTGTTTTTTTTTTTCCTTTTTCATTTATTTATTTTTTTTTTTTTGGTATAGATTTTTTTTAAGAAAGTTAACTTTCAAATGTATAAAAATAAGTGTAGTTTAATTAATCTTCAAATACATTGCGTGTTTTTTTTTACCTTTTTTTTTAATTTCAGAAGAAAGTTAACTTTCAAATATATGAAAATAAGTGATAACTGTAGTTTTACTTAACCTTCAAATATATGAAAATATATTTGCGTGTTTTTTTTTCCTTTTTTTGTTTTGTTTTTTTATGGTAATGAATTTAAGAAAGTTGCACGTACTTAATTTGAGAAGAAAGTTAACTTTCAAATATATGAAAATAAGTGATAAGTGTAGTTTAATTAACCATCAAATATACTGCGTGTATTTTTTTTTTTTTTTTTTGGCGGGGGGTGTACTTAATTTCAGTGGATATCGGCTCGGAACGAGAAGCCGGGGAGCCGAGTTCGAATTCCAGTTGAATCCATTGAATTCACTTACGCGCAAATACCCTTGGGAAAGGTATTAATCCGTCTCTTCCTTCCAGTTATGGGTTAAATAGCAGGACAGATTGGGTTCTATAGCCTTGGTCGGCAACCAGTCTACCGCAGAAAGCAATGGCAACCTACTGCAGGATAATCTTCTGCCCAGTCAGTCATGTCTCTTTCGAGACATGATCGCCCAAGCGTGTATCACGTATGGCACTTAACTGACTTAGCTCACTGACTTAATTTCAGAAGAAAGTTACTTTCAAATATATGAAAATAAGGGATAAGTGTAGTTTTACTTAATCATCTGCATTTTTAAAAATTGTCAATGTCATTTTTTTCCATTTCTTAACTTTTAACTTCCTTTACAATTGATGTAATTATTGTTTTATTTTCAATGTTAAGTATTAAAAAAATGCTTTACTGTACTACTTATTCTGTTCTTTTGTTATTTATAATTTATATGTATTTTCATGAAACAATAAAAAAAAACAGTGCTCAATACGTTCAAGAGAATGTAGACTGAAAATAAACTCCCAAACTGTGAAATATACACCAAGCTACCAGGGTTTAAGCCATTAGGTATCGTCAGGCACAGGTGCTGAAATTTCAAAAAGCCGCTCCCAAAAAACACCAACACCGGAAGAGTGGGAAGAAGGGAAGTGTGGGAGAAAAAAGGTGGAGAAAAACACATTTGCGACAGAAATTGAACTCGTCCCTTACCAAAGAAGGGGAGGGGATTAAAAAAACGAATTTATTCGGGTTCGTATGTACCATGATTTATTCTTTAAGATGCCTTAATCTTGACATTACTTCGTTTTTTCCATTCAACAACTTGCCTTTGTTTTTGTATGTCATCTGGCCAATTTTTCCTCCTGGCACAACAAATATCTCCACGATTCTTTCCTGCTTTTACCTTCCTTAATATGCTCGACTTCACGCACGGGATTTCTTCCATAAATTTATTTAAATTTCCATACACAGTCCGCCAGCCTTGCATCACTTCTGTGGCTTTCTAGCCTAAACGAAGAAGTATGGTTGTAAAGCGCTTTTTAAATGTCCCCTCGGTACAGCCGATGTAAAATTTCTTGAAATTACTACTTTTGTCGTTGACCTCAATCGTGTACACAATGCTCTCAGCACAACACTTACCATTCAACGGACAATCGCTCATATTCCTACAATTACATGTTTTTCTGTTTCTATCTCCTCTTTCCATATTCAATATTCTGGCATCGTTGGATTTTATAATATTTTATAAAAATTACAGAAGCAAAGTGGTTAATGAAGTAACTAAATTTAATAAAAAGGCACCCCCTCATGTGTTAACATCAACTGTGAAGCGAGGGGTATTGCCAATAAGTTGGTGTCGGCGACCAGTTAAAGATTCTTGTCGAAAAAGAAGCATTTAAAGATATTAAATACCATAAGAAAGATTTATTTCGTTGTCCTTTCCGAATTATTAATCCTACTAAAACGAACTCGGTAACATCGGCCTCAATACTCCGCAAAATATTTGTGACTCACGGCGAGGGGTTACTCAGGTGAATCATTTGCAAGGCACAAATGAGTGCGTATTTTGATATAAAAAATATTGGGAATAAAAGTATTCAGAATTTATAAAATACGATATTTGTAACGTCTACTCATCTATTACTGAAAAGAATCTCAATGAAGCGCTTAATTTCGCCAAACAGTCCATAAATATCCGGCCAGAATGGATTGAGGTAATATTTCACTGTAGACGATCAGTGTTAATTCATAGGGGAGAAGCATGGATTAAATCAAATGGCAGTGATTTTGCCGTACCCCAAGGATCTCTGAGGTTGCAGAGCTCGTAGGTATTTATATACTGAGCAAGTTTAGCAAAAGTGGTTCACATAGATAATCATGGATTATATCGGGATGATGGCTTAATGGTGGTTCCTGGTGTAAAAAGGGATAATGATACTATCCGTAAAAATCTTCATAAAAACTTTAAAGAATTAGGATTTAGTATCAAAGTTGCGATGAGCGCAAAAATTATCCAATATTTGGATGTAGAATTTAACCCCTGCCGATGGAACGGTTTCGATTTATATAAAGCCAAATACAGTTATCAAATACGTTAACATCAAGTCGAAACATCCTAAGCAAATTCCGAAAGGAATACAGTGCATAATCTCAAATAATTCATCCACGAATGAAATATTTAATTACAAAAAAGTAACTTATGAAAAAGTCGGAAAGGAAAGGAGCACACAGTAAGTTTGGTGTTCATTCCATGAAAAAACACGGATCAGAAATGGACTCAGGACTAGGAAGATAATCTGGTTTAATCCCCCGTTTAACCAACAATTACAAACGAAAATTGGTAAGACGTTCTTCAAAATCCTGGACAAAGTACTTTCCAGCAAATTCAGATTTAGCTAATATATTCAGTAGGAATAATATCAAACTAAGTTACAGCTGTTCTAGAATTTTAAAAAGAATTGTAAAATCTAACGATGATAGAATATTAGATATGATATATTTATTATCCCTGATCTAAGGTATCAGACAGCCCTCTCCCGAAAATACTGAGAATTGAAGGAGAATTGCCTAAAATAAAGTGGAAGCTGATAGGCACGGCACCTACACTTAATAGCCTATGTGATAAATGTAATCTATGTTTAACAAAAAAAATTAAAATTTTAAAATTTCAATATCAGAATGTACTTCTGAATAAAAGTAAAGAAATCATTAGTATGTGTGGTCACCGGAATAAATTTAAATTTCAATAATTATCTCCTTCTTCCATTTATTCATAATAGAATTTATCTTTTACATACATTAGATTTTAAAATTTGGTGAATCCGCAACCTCCTTTTACCTCCTACCTACCACTACTAACCCAATGGTCAAAACACCTACCTGTTACTAGCAAAAGGGAATTTACTATTACAATTTCTCTTGGTTTAACCCTATAGTAACCAACATTCCCTACCCCTTCCTTTACCAGCCCCTGCTTTCGGCATAAGAATTTTCCCCATTCTTTGATTAAACGGGGTTGACAATGCATGTCTCGAACTGACCTGTTGAAATAACTATTCCCCTAAATATTATCCGAATTTACAGACATATATATATATATATATATATATATATATATATATATATAGTGACGTGAATTAATAAATATACATGTGCAGGTGCACATATGTATAATATTATTATTCAGGTGTTAATAAAACAGGGCACAGTGTATGAACAGAGTTGTATCATATATATATATATATATATATATATATATATACAGTCCTACGTCTATGGCACTTCTCAGTTTCATGCGTTATGCAATCATCAGGTGCATATTTCAAACTGACAATTTAATAGAGTTGAATTTACGTTCACTCGAAGTTCATGGGAATTAATTCTTATAAAGTTAAGTTACTGCTTTTTTAATAACAAGATTAAAGATTTACATATACCCGGATTACATGTAAAGATTAAAATTTAAATTAACAAATATAAAACGAAAAATTATTAAATATATTAAAATGCAGAGAGAAGAAATCAAAGGGGCGTAAACCATAAAACCTAAAAATTTAAATATTCTAATATAACATGTAGATAAAAAATTAAAAATTTAACAAGTTTTTTTCTTTGGACACTCCCCTTAATCCTCTATCGTCTGACACATTTTACCCACAGAATTTACACATTTTACCCACAGAATTTACACATTTTACCCACAAAAGGAACTGTGGCACTTGACTGAAGTTCGCATTGAACGGTAAAAACGAAAGTAGCCATTCAGTGTTGCTTCGAATGTCATCATTTTCTTTACGTATAAACTGTTTAACTCCAATATTAAACATCCTTTCCTTATGAATATTGCAAATTTAAATATATACAAGATGCGACAAACTTAAATATATACAGGATGTGACAGAAATACCTCCCACATAATGGTAAGACATTAGTGGCAATGGTGTCTAGCTAATGTCTTAACAATATGCGGGAAGTATTTCTCTCGAAACCCGTGTATATATTCGGACAATTTATGTTCTGAAAAGAGAAAAAATATAAGATAACATGAAAAATTATATAAAAAAAACTTAACCATAGCACTTTGTCATTTTTAATGAAACTTACATAAAAGAGGGATTGCTGCCTAAATACACATTCCATATATATATATAATATATATGTATTGTAATAGTTGTTACAATGGGTTATAAAAGCATAGTATCCCTACACAACAATTTTCATGTTTCGGAGCACAACCGATCCTCTTCAAGTGATATGTGGAACTGTTCCACAAATCACCTGAAGTGGAGCGGTTGTGCTCTGAAACATGAGAATTTTTCTGTATTATTCAATGAAACATGCTTGAATAAAGATATTCTGCGCCCCCATATGTATATATATATATATATATATATATATATATATATATATATAATGTAAGAAAGTAACAGAACATGTAAATTTTAAACCCACTGTTCAAGCATTTACTTTTATAAAGAGTGCTCAATACAGAGTAAAGCTTTATTTTATTTTAATCAAATTTAATACACTCATAGACAAAGACATAAGAAACGATATTCAGAAGTTTCAAGGTTTCAGTTCTTACAATAGTGCAGAAAATCGATAACATATAAGGCAAGATATTTGTATGTGTGTCTGTTTATCTGCCTGTATATCTGTATTTGTTCAGCCTATGGTTTCACTTTAACTGGAAACAACTATTGCTTTTTAGTCTTTCGTGCCAACGTCCAAAGAGTCTGAGCTCCCGGACCATGGATTAGTTTTAAAGCTTTCATTACACCCGAACAACGCCGGGCTATACTGCTAGTGATTGAATAAAATGTAATTGTATTTCTTTTTTGAAGAATAAAGCTTATAAACAATATCGAATATGACTTAACCTAACTCACCCCCCCCCCCACACACACACACACACCTCACACAAACACACAAAGGTGGTTCAATCATTCAAAATAGAAAATTAATAAAATTGTACAAAATTGGTTAGCCACGTGTAGAAATTGAAATTAGAATATGGAAAAGACTCAGACATAACGTGAAGTATAGTGAAAACAGCCAAACCTTACAACGGTGGCAAAATATGTAGACTGTGCCAAGAAGAAAAGTTAGCGATCGTACTATTCCCAAACAAAAATGAACTATGAATGAAAGAACAGGAATTATGACCAAGTGCAACCATACTAAAAAATACCTATTAGGTTCATAAAACCAGGGATGAAAACGTCATATTTCTTGTAATTTTAAAAATTTTGCGTTCAAAAATTCGCCATCACGTGAGCGTTCAAAAAATCAGCGTTACGTGATAAAAAACGGTAAACGGTAAAATCAGTTATTGCAAATCGCCTGAAGACATCACATGGTAGAAACCTAGGTCGCATAATAACTTGTTTACAAATGAAGAATATATATATATATATATATATAATATTTTTAATAATATATTTTTGATATATATAATTATTATTATTTATATTATTTTATTTCTATTATTTAAGATCGTATTTTAATAATTAAATTTATAATATTATTAATATTAAAATTTCTTATATTATTATTATTATTATTGTATTTGTGCATAAGTAAATGCAACGAATTCAACTGGAATTCGAACTCGGCTCTCCGATTTCTCATTCAGAGCCGTTATCCATTGCACCACAACCCTCGTCTTTTTGCTATCTCTCCTAAATTCTGTTCTGACAACCATTTAAACAAGTTTCTTCTTCTACTATATTCAGTATCTCTTCATAGTGTGAGCGATGATGGCACTCCACAACTTCCTGTCCTTTGCAGCTCTTAGTAAAGTTTAGCTTTTTACTATATTTCCTAATCCCTGTTCTTCCAACCATGTAGGTAGGTTATGCGCTGTCTCGCTTACATCAAATATGCCCTGTGAGTGTCAAATATACCAAGTACTCTTTCCTCCTTACGCGCCATATAAATTTCTACGTCTGTTTCCGATGCTACTTATAAGTGCCCTTTTATTTATATTTTACCTAAAAGTTCAGTGCATAGTATTACCCGCATCCTTCTGTAGGATCATCTTTCTATTTATTCTTAATTTGTGATTACTTTCTAGAAGCCACTACATTTGTCTAAATCGATAACTGTTGATTTGTATTTTTTTTTAATCATTTCACCCCGAGCAAGGCGGAAACGCCACTGATGTGCAGGGGGCTACATAAATGTAAAAAGATTAATTAGAAAAGAGTGAGGAGTGCAAACTAGTTAGAAAGGAACAATAGAAAGCTGAGAAAGCAGTTGCGATGACAGATACATAGGTGGAGAGAAAGGGAAGGTTATACAGGGGTGGGGAGAGAGCTAGAGTCTAGTGGTTAGTAGATGAGTATTGACTTTGCATTTGAATTTCTGGAGGTTGTAGCCGTCAGGAAAGCAAGAATACGGAAGCGAGTTCCACAGGCGGGAAGTGCGAGAGAAGAAGCTGCAGGAGTAGAATTGTCGTCTGCATTTGGCTAACCTGACTGTGAATGGGTGGGACCCAGATGCCAGTCTGGTTGCACGAGTAAACACCTGTTGAGGAGGCATCAGTGACTTAAGTTCGTCTGAGCAGAAGCCATGAAAGTATTTATAGAACAGACAAAGGGAGGCCACCTTTCGACGATGGGGAAGTGGCTGCAGTCGAGCCGCCAGATCAGTACCTATCACATTACAGACTCTCCTTTGAAGCCTGTCAAGAACACCGAGGAGAACGGCAGGGGCACCTGACCATAAATGGCAGCAGTACTCCAATTCTAGAACGTTCTTAATGTAAATGCAGTGTTTGGTCGATCCCTGATTTCTCATAGAGTTATCTGTACTTTGTTATGGTTTACAAATATCTAGTTTGAAACTGTGCTTATGTCATTGACAACCGCATACTACTGATGTTGTCCTTTTTATCCCAATTCGTCACATAATTTTTCTTCATTCTGTAATAATTAATACAATCATTGTTATCTAGGTCCTGGTGACCGTGGAATTACGAAACTTTGTGTTGACCTCTAAGAAATATGAACTTTAATTAATTCTGGTACAATAATTGTAGCTCTAGGTAGCTATTGAGCACTTTATTGGTAGAATTTCTGTTTTCCTTGATATAAGGCGAATTATATAAATTTACGTGTGACAATGTGGCATTCTTCTTCTTTTTTATTATTATTCGATTTTATTTTATTTTAGATAGATAGATAGATAGATAGATAGATAGATAGATAGATAGATAGATAGATAATATAAACGTTTGGTAGTTATTTTTAGAGGCATGTTTTGACATGGTCAATCCCATCTCTGTTAATTGGTCCGAACTGAGACATCGGAAAGCCATCCCAGCTAATTATGTGTCACACATCAGCGACATTCTATGATTTCTACTCGTTATGGGATTTTATTGCAACTACTTTTTCGGGAATTTTAGTCACTAATCCTTGATCTTTTTGACTGCTCTTTCCGAATTAACTAAATACCCGTCCAGTGAACGATCGATCGATCCAATGCCAAAAATAAAATAATTCTTTTAATTTAGGAGCTGAAGCTGCCCAATCTAGACTTACCTGTCTTCATTTAGGGTGTTATGATAAGAATTAGTTCCCCTTCTTACCATCATGAATGGACTGACCCATTCATGATAAGTAGTCCTAGGTAATTGTCCAGAATGGAGAAGAAGATAATACTGTTGCAGTGTCTTGTCTAGCTGAGTGCTGAATACTACTATCACGACCGATTCTGTTGAATTATGTTGTGTCTTTCCAGACTCCACATCACAATATAGGGGATATCTTACATTTCATCTAATCATCCCTTTCATACTGATGCAAAGTTGTAAGCCTATGGCTATTTCCAGAGATAATGTTGATGAGCGCCAATCTTTAGTCCCCCCCAGTTCAGGCCCGCAAGGTTAATACTTGTCATGTTACGTTCAAGGAGTCGAAATACCCTACATTTCTTCCTAATTCTATTTGCACGAAGGAAATTCTACTTAGACGGATTTCCACCAAGAGCTGTGACTGTTATGCTTCCTTCTAACCTCAACCATTCTGGCTCTTGAGCCTTATATTAGTATTTGAAAAGGTTAGATCTTCTTAATTCTCATGTAACCTCGACGTATCCGTATTGTGTGTTGTAAATAGAAATATGTAATTAGAGTACCCCTAAGTCTTCATGCAAAAATAGGGATGATTTGCAAGTGAATTCAGTGGTAATTTTTTTTATTATTATGATTTTCTCTCGAAGGGTGAGTCAGCTGGTTATAGTGTTGTCTAGTAGATACTAAGTGAGATCGGTATTAAATACTAATTATCGAGTCAATTGCCATACGTGGTACTGCACGAGAGATCATGACTGGAATTGTATTGGTATGTGAGTTAATAAAAAGAATTCGACAGGAATTTGAACTCGGCTCTCCGATTTCTCTTTCCGAGCCAATATCCATTACACCACAACGCACATTTATAGAGTACTCTCCCTTACTTACTTGAATATAATTTTAAAAATCTGTGGGGAGACATGACTGACTGGGTAGAAGATTATCCCGCAGTAGGTTCCCATTGCTTTCTGCAATAGACTGGTTGCCAGCCAAGGCTCTAGAACCCAATTTTCCTATTATTTAACACATAACTGGAGGGAAAAGACGGGTTAATACCTTTCCCAAGAGTATTTGTGCGTAAGTGAATGCAAGGAATTTAACTGGAATTCGAACTCGGCTTGCCGATTTGTCGATCCGAGTCGATATTCACGCACATCACGCACATCCTATGGCAGCAATATTCAAATTTATAAATGTGCTAAATGGATTTTGATCTGAAAAAATTACCTAACCCGACTCAGTGAACGAACCTGAAATTCGGACTCCCTAACCTTGAAAATCAACATTAAAATTTTGGATTTTACATGAACAACAAAACTAATCTTTAACACTATTGAGAGGTACTCATCCAGATTGACCGCTAAGTAATCTCATTCTTATACAGTTCAACTTGGTCTTACATAAAGGCGCACAAGGCAAGTTAGAATGTGTTCGGCTGGACCTCTAAGTGGAAAAAAAACCCGCCTTCAAAATCAGCATTGTAAGTTCTAAATCTTATCAGGTTTAAAAAATCGGCCACTGATTGCCGTTGGAAAATTTTAACTACTATAACCACTAGACAGGCTTCTTTTATTCTATGTTTGAGGCAAAAAATTCAGGAAAGACTTTGGTATGTGTGTGACGAAATACAATCCGAGTTGAACAGTTCAAGTAATTCGAGCGTCATTTTATATGACTCGGAGCTAGCGTGTGAAACATTCAGTTTCTATCTGTTTCTCTAGGTCCCAAAACGAATTTCAGTTACGAACAATCACTCTCATTCATCGGCGCCATTCTTCACTGGCAATGAATATAACAGCCATTTTGCTAATATGGTAATTATAAACGAGTGTATTTTCCATATTTGATCCCACTCTCTCTTTCTCTCTCTCTCTATCTCTCTCTCTCTCTCTCTCTATCTATCTATCTATCTATCTATGTGTGTGTGTGTCTGTATGCGCTTGCATGTGCATTGTATATCCTTTCAGGATGGGTACTATCATAGCTCTCCACAGCTTCCTTTCTTGATTGTACTCAGTACTACTTTCAGCCAAAAAGCAAAAATCAGCGAAAGAACACCTTGAAAAATGAAGGGGAGAAATTAAGGATCAGATAAATAATTCCTCAATATATGGATTACTACCTCGCACGCACAGGCATGTAGAAATAGACCCTATCAGTGGAATGTGTACGTGAATGAAACGAATTCGAATTCATCAACATTAGCTCTGGAAATAGCCATAGGCTTACAACGTTCCATCAGTATGAAAGGGATCATTGCCTGAAATGTCAGATATCCCGTAAATTGTGATATGGGGTTTGGAAAGGCACAATATAATTCGACTGAGTCAGTCGTGATAGTAGTATTCACTACTCATCTAGACAAGTCACTGCAATAATCTTCTTCCCCATTCTGGACAATTATCCAGGGCTACTTATCATGAATGGGTCAGTCCATTCGTGATAGTGGGGGAGGGTAACTGATTCTTATTATAACATCCTAAACTTGTTTAATCAAATCCATCAAACAAATTTTACTAAATTTTATCGACATGGCTTATTTCTACATAATTTATGTCCATAAAAGAAGAAAATTATAAAAACACAAGAAAAATTTTATATATACAGACAGACAGACAGACAGACGGGTAGACGGGCAGACAGACAGGCAGACAGGCAGACAGATAGACAGACAGATAGACAGACAGACAGGCAGACAGAGAGGCAGGCATTACGTTGTTATTTTAGTTGTTTGTAGTTATGTAA